>PVJH01010744.1:0-72408 GCA_004026705.1 Nesogale talazaci
GCAAACAGAGTAGAAGAAATGATGGTGCCCAGCTACCAAATGATTGAATGTCTGGAGTCTCAAAGACCGGAAGATAATCGAGTCGCCATTCAGTGGAGAAACAGCAAAGCCCACATGGAAGAAGCACACCAGCCTGTGTGATCAAGAGGGCCGTAGGGAGCAGGTGTCGAGCATCAAAGAACAAGAACCAAGTCATCAGGAATCAGGGGTAGAGCAGGGTGGATTCCTAAGGCCCACTGGCATGTACTTGGTCACCACTTTACAGGGGAGTCAAGGGGAGGAGACAGACCAGTCAAGAGACAACAGGGCAGCGATGATGCATATGTTTCCTCTAGTTCTTGAAGTCTTCCTGCCCCCAACCATCATGGTCCCAACTCTACCCTACAAATCCAGATGGACTGGAGAAGGTACACTGGTGGAGAGGGGAGCTGGAGATATGGGGAAACCAAGATGGATGAGCCCCTTCGGGCCAGTGGTTGGATTGGAGCTGCTGGAAGGGTGGAGAGAAGGTGGAGTGGAGAAACAAAACCAACTGCAAGGATGTACACAGAAGCTCCTATTTGAAGGACAGGCATCATAGGAGTGGGTTGGGGGAGAGGTCGGGCAGTGTAAGATATGACAGAACAATAATAATGTGTTGAGGGTTGATGGGGAGGGGAGAGCAGGGGAAGAGGGGAAGGAATGGAAAAGTTGATACCAGGGGCTGAAGAGAAAAGGCGGATGATTGGAGAACAATAACAACAGCAGACATGTGAAAGTGCTTGGCACAGTATATTTATTTATGTATTGGGAAAAACGATGTACGAGCCCACAATAAAATGATTTTTAATAAAAAATAATAATAGGCCCAACCACATAGTTTTGCACAGTCTATATGTATTTATTAAAACAAAGAAAACTGCATGTATACATTGAGCAAAGAAAAAAAAATCACTCCAAGACCGATGGTGCTGAGGCCTTTAGTATTAAAATGTGATTTTACCAAGCATATGAATTGGATGGGGTGCTTCAAATTTTCCCAAGAATTGGCAGAACCAACCATACCATTTCTCTCAAGCTTCCTGTGAATAAGGGCACACATTTTTGAGGCAGACTGCCAGAATTTAGTTGGAAGAAACAGTTTTTCTCAGCAGTAAGTGATAAATTCTAATAGCTAAGTCACAGTAGCATATCACTAACTCAAGGTTCCAAATAATTCCCACTCACCAGCCTGTGTAACACCAGCGGGTGGCTTGGTCAGATCAATAGACCAACAAGAACGGAGACTCTAGGGAAGAGAAGCAGCTCCTGTTTAGTCTTCTGTAGATTAAATGCCCCCCAAACTCCTGACTTGACACCAGAGTTCCAAAGTTTTGGTTTTGTGGGTTCCCCCCCACCCCTCTGGCCAAAGATCTAGCAGGAAAATGCCTGGGAAATGCCAGGGTCCTTTTCCACCATGGCAATGTGTCTGCTCATTCTTCCCATCAAACAAGGCAAGTCTGGTGGGAAATCATTAGACACCCACTTTATGATTCTGATTTTGATCCTTCTGAGTTCTGTTTGCTTCCTGATCTTAAATATATATATATACATATACATACATACATACATACATATATATATCTGTACCTCTACAGAAGGGTTACAAGGAAGGGGCAATTCAACCAGGGTGCAGTATAGCACCAAGGAAACACATCATTCCTCCAGCTTGAATGCTACCTCCCCCACTACCATGACCCAGGTATACCTTACAAATCCCTCAAGACCGGAGTACGCACATGGGTACAGGTAAGAGTTCTGGACACATAGAATTCAGATAAAATCCTCAGAAACAGTAGTGGAAGTAACGATATCACGAGGGGAGGGGGAGTAAGGGAGACCCATCACAAGGTTGGGTATTTAGCCCCCCCCCCCACCCCGGGGGAAGAATAACAGAAATGTGGGTGAAGGGAGACAATGAACAGTGTAAGACACAAAAGAACAACAATATATAATTGATCAAGGATTCACGAGGGCGGGAGGATGGGAAAGGGAGCAGAAAAAGGAGGGTGGGGCGGTGGGGGAGGGAGGATAAAAAAGAAGAGCTGGTACCAAGGGCTCAAGTAGAAAGAAATTGTTACGGAAATGTTGGTGGCAACATATGTACGAGTGTGCTTAGTACACTTGAATGATGGATTGTCATATGATTTAGAAGAGCCCCTAAGCCGAGCCCCAGTGGCGTAGTGGTTGTGCACAGGACTGTGGCCCACTGGGATGGAGGTTCGATTCCCGCTCACAGGAGCAAAGGCTGAGCCTCCTACTCCCACCACCAGGGCAGTGATGCAAAAAAAAAAAAAAAAGAGCCCCTAATAAAATGATTAATAATTAAATAAAAATCTGTAAAGAGAACCCGCTTTTCTTCCATTACTTATGTACAAAAGATTACACTGATGTGGATCTTCAGTGCTTTCCAAAAACCAAAGAAGTAAGCTCACTGTCAAGGCATTGATCGGTGGATTTCCGGAAGGTAAGTCTTTATGGGAAGAGAACACCTCATCTTCCCTCCCCGGAGGAGGGTGGTGACCTCTATTTAACCATGACACCATCATGGGGATAAATTAATTGAAAGGGACCTTTGCTTACCAAATCTTGATAGTGCTGCTGTTAAGAAATAAAGTCTACATGCTTTTCATTTAATTTCATTCCATGAACTTTTCAAAATCCTGCTTGTGTTACAAGTATTTTTAATAGTTGTATTGAAATCATTCATATACCATACAATTCTAAAATAGTTTACTTGTATGTAATCGGATGAGTCAATCTTTTCCTTCATGGATTTTGTACTATATTCTTAGAAAGTTTCTCAAAGTATAAAATAACATTAAATTCAACCTCTATTTTCTTTTTTAAATTACTTTCAACCTTTTTTTTTCTAAAGGAGTTTTATGGTTTTACTTTTTTTTTTTTTTTACACCCTGATCTTTGTTCCATTTGAAACTTGTTTTAGATTAAGGAGTATGGCAGGAATCACATTTTTTTACTTTCTTTATAAGTGATCGTCATATGTCATAATATATGTGTATGTATATATTGTATGTATATATGTACACATGCAAAAACCCACATACTATCTTTTTTCTATTTGGAAATAATATCTTTATGATTAACTAAATTCACACTTATATTTTTGTAGAACCTACAAGTTTTATTTATTTCTTAATAAAGCATAAGCTTTTAGCATTATAAAATCAATTTATGAGTATTGTGGAAGATTGGAAAACACAGAAAATTTTACAGCACCATAGCAAAGATTACCTTTGTGAATATCCTTTGAGATATTTTTCTGTGTATACTTATAAAGATATATGCGCTTTTGTATCTGAGAGGAATTACTGAGCAATGGGTAAACATAATAATGGGGTAGGAGTGAAAAAAAGAGGAAAGAAGAAAAATGTATTTTTATATGTAAATGCAACAAGGACGCAGTTGGACTTTAGACCTCTACATAAATCTTACCTCTCTACAAGAATGGCTTGTTCTAATAATGTAGCATTGTATGACACATTCCGACACAGTTAGTGAAGACAAAATGGATGCACAAGCAGATATGGTGAAGAAAGCTGATGGTGCTTGGCTATTACAAGATATAGTGTCTGGGGTCTTAAAGACTTATAGCTAAACAAGTTGCCAACTAGCCGGGAAGCAACAGCGCCCACAAGAAAGACTCACCCCAGCCTGTGTGATCAGAATGTGTTGATGGGAAGAGCTATCAGAAGTTCAAAAACAAGCAACCAAATCAATGTGAAGAGGTATGCACGTAGTAGACCCAAATCCCAACTGTAGGACAATTGGACAGCCCTTCTCAGAAGGGCCACATGGAAGGAGGATAAATCCAAAGTGCAGTATGGCAATGGCACTGATGAACCACATAACTATCTTCTAGTTCTGTAATATTTCCTCCCCTTTCTACTATGGTTTTTATTTACCTCATTAATCATGGTAGATTTGCGTAAGTTATTTTGTACATTTAATATCATTCGGTACATGAAAGTCGAGATAGATAATCCATCAGAAACAAGATTAGTGGGGCACTAAGGGTATAGGAAACGGGTTGGGGAGGGAGCAGAGAGCTTTGATGACAGTATAATCCCACTCAAGGGGATCAAACAACAGAACTGTATGTGAATGGATATATTGCATTGTGTAAGATATGGCAAACAAAACAAACTATTGACTGAGCCTCGGTGGTGTAGTGGTTGTGTGTGGGACTGTGGTCCACACGGTTGGCGGTTCAAATCCAGCAGCAACTCTCCAGGAGCAAGGCTGGGCCTCCTACTCCCACCAGAGGGCAGTGATGCCCCCCAAAAAACTATTAAAGAAAAAAAAGGGTTCTTGGGTGGTATGGTGGGAGAGAGAGGGGATCAAGGAGAGCTGATATCAAGGAATTCAAGAAGAAAGAAAATGTTCTGAAACTGTGGTAGCAATTGTACAACACTGATTGATGTGACTGAACCATGGAATGTTATGATATCTGTAAGAGCTCCCAATAATTTTTTTAAAATAGTAAGCGTCTAAAAATAAAAGATATGTACACTTTTACCGAAATAGGACCATATACACATTGCTTTGTAACCCACTTCAATATCATAATCTCATTTTGATTATATTAATAACCTTTTATTCCCTTTAATACCTACATTCAAAATGGTCTTTACTTTGATGAACCAGCTTATCTAAATCAAGATTCAATCCAGAACCATAACCAGGTGTTATATCACACATTAATCAGACACAGACCTTTCACGATACCTGATGATGTACAAACATCTGAATGTTATAGCTGAAGGAGATCTTCCTCTCACCCCAGGATTTTACTGTTAAGAGTGAATTGTGAAATTCCCACTTAGATTTGAATCACCATCTGCCAGGCATATCACAGAAGATATTTCTGCCAACCCTGGCGTGCTCAGACTGTACCCTAAACCAAATACCTTTCACACCAGGAAATAAAATATGGACCTTACAAATAGAATGTACAAAAAGGAGCAGAGAACAAAGGGGATGTGGCCATGGGGAGGAGACAGACCAGTCAGGGTGCAGTGAAGTAGCGATGAAACATACAATTTTCCTCTAGTTCTTGAAGGCTTCCTCCCCCTAACTATCATGATCTCAGTTCTATCTTACAAACACAGCTAGTCTGGAAGAGGTACACTGGGACAGATGGGAACTGGAAATACAGGGAATCCAGGGCAGATGAACCCCTCAGGATCAGTAATGAGAGTGGAGATACCAGATGGGTGGAAGGAAGGTGGGGGAGAGAGGAGGAGCTGATTACAAGGATCTACACATAACCTCCTATCTGGAGGACGGACAGCAGAGGAGTGGGCGAGGGGAGACATCGGGCAGTGTAAGATATATCAAAATAATAATAATTTATAAAATATCAAAGGTTAGTGAGGTAAGAGAGAGGGGAAAAGATGAAAAGCTGATGTCAAGGGCTGCAGGCATGAGAAGGTGCTTAGCACAATATATGCATGTATGAATGGTGATAAGAGATGTACCAGCCCCGAATAAAATGATCTAAAAAAAAAGTGGATGTGGTCGCAATAAAGAAACCTGTCGTGGCAGGAAGGGATGGGTGCTCCAGAAGGAAGCAGGGGATTCAGGAGAGGACAGGATTTCTGTGGATAGGGAATTCTTTCAGGAACTAGTGCTAACCAAAAAACTCAGTTCTACTGAGTTGATTCCAACCCAGTCACCCGAGAGCTAACTGCCACAATGAAACCTGAGAATGCTGGGAACCTGTGCAGCCTGCCAGAGAAGGGAAACACAAACATTTTCCACGAGAAAGGTACCAAGACTGCATCCTGCCAAAGGCAGAAAACTTGTGTGTGTTAGTCTGGGTAGACTAGAGAAACAAACTCATAGGCATGCATATAGATAAGGGTACGGTTTTATATACAAGAGGATTAGGACATTACGAAAGCATCTCTACCCAGTCCAGTTCAAGGTCATAAGTCCGATATTAGTCCATATGGCCGATACCAGTCTATCAAGTCTCCTTCTGACTCACGAAGTCACAGGCCAGTGGGTGAAGGGTCCCGGCGCCAAAAGGGGTCTCCCCAGGGCTCCTCGCTTCCAGGGCTCAGGGTCCATCAACAGCATCCAGTGGTGACAGAAGCAACTCAGCGCTGGCAGGGGTGTCCACGTGGCTTCACCAGCTTCAGAGTCTGGTTCCATCAGGGTAAGGCCATGTGGTTTCTCCTCTGGCTCCTTCATCTTCTCGGACACTGCCATCTTGTCTTGTCCGTAATTCATCCTCTCTGAGACTAACTCCCAACAACAGGGAGATGGCATCTCAACTCCATGAGGGAAATATCGCGAGATTTCCCAGAAATCTCAGGAGAGAGCCATGCCCACACGGAGGCTTCATTGACTATTTCCAGACTAACAGGCTAGACCCCACCCCTACATCTCAATTATGAAATTAACATAAGCACATGATCGCCACATTGTGAAACCTGAAAAACACAGAGTCACTCTATTGCATTCCAGCTCTCCCAGGTTTCCTCAGAGAAACCATTGCAAAAGGGGTCCATGAGCTTCGTCAGCAACACAAATTGACAGAAGACAGCAATGTCATTGAACGAAACTCATCCACGGTGTGTCCAAGATGTTACAGTTGTTTTGCCAGAAATTCAGTTCAGATATTATTTAGATCTTTGGTTACCGAAAAAGTTTTCACATTTAAATCAGTTCAGTAAGGCTGTATTATGAAAATTCTTAGCCACCCACTGGTGTAGCCCCCTTTTATGTTTTCACTGGAGCGGGGCAGTCTGAATTGTTGTGATGTCATTCTGGATAAAAACGGAGCAAGAGGTTTGTTTCTTCTGAGATGGTAGTATTTCAACTTTTGACAGACCAAACTCTGTGCTGCCATGAGAGATCAACAGGATCAAGTGTATCCTGCTATATTTTGCAAAACTTCCCAAATGGTTTCTTATTACAAAATCACATGGCTTTAAAAATGATGACTGCAGACACATTCTTAAGAAAAGAGGAAATGAATCAGCTACTAAGAGGAGGCTGAGAAGGAATGTGTAAAGAGTTATATAGTTCTGGAATGTCTTGCTTAACTTCAGGGAAACAATAGCTTTGTCATTGGCAAACTTTAATATACACTCTCAAATACCACTGGAAAGATGAAACTTTTTTCTCTTAACTCATCTTTCCAATGTGATTAAAATGGTTAAAATGGGGCTGAGCCCCGGTGGCATAAGTGGTTGAGTGCAAAACTGCAGCCCGCAGGCTTGGCGGTTCAAATCCAGCGGCGGCTGGGTAGCACCCATGACTACCAGAGGCAGTGATGCCCACCAAAAAAAAAAATTTTTTTTAATTGTAAATGGTTAAAATGAAGAAGTGAAAAAATAGAAACCAAAAATCAAAACTTCGATGTGATAGGAAAGGCCCAGCATTGATATAGAGTATATGAAACTTTTAGATAATTTTTGACTTACTTGGAAGACAAAGGCAGGAAATCATTGTAAATGTGAATTTGATTTATCACACTCCATATTTAGGTAGGTAAATGGTACAAGTGTTTTGTAAGAGACAATGTATAGGCTGGTACTCCCATTAAAATTACAGGCAAGGAAATGCAGATTTTAGTCTCAATGCAAATCAGGGTTGAGTGTAATGGCCATGGTTTGGTTCCCATATTTAAGAAGTGCACAGATAATAATTATGTGAACAGCCTGTGAACAGCAATGCTGCATTAGGAAAGTCATTTTGAACTTGGTCTCCAAAGACCTGAGTTGGACTGTTACATGTGTCACCTGACACACCGAGCACTCTGTGTGTGTTGTTTAACCCACCGAGCTTTAGTGTCCTCATCTATAAATCAGATTCAAACATTTGCTTTGCAGGGCAGTGAGGACAATTAACTAAGATGTTGGTGATGACAGTGCCTGGCATACAAAAGGTACTGTATAAACATAATTTCCTTCCTTGATCCAAAACAGAGTCAGATCCTGCTAGTTGTTTTGTAGAGTGTAACGCAGGCGCACGTGGGTTCTGTATCAGTGTTTCTCCACATATGGCGTGAGTAGGAATTGTTCATGTTCTGCCACCACTACCCTCCGCACCCCTTAAAGGATGGCTGCTGGGAGGAGCTGTGGTTGGTGTGCACATGAGGATGTGTCCTGATCACGCAGATTTGGGACTGCCCATCGTCGTGACATTCTAACACGTCCACCAGTAGGATCAAAGTTGGACGTGGAGGTGGGAGCTGCAAATCCCCCACCAGGACACTCTGTAGGACAGAAGATTTAAGCATCATGCCATCTTTCCACATGCACCAGACTGCTGACCCCTGCACACACTGCCCCCATGTCAGCCTGAGATTTCTTTGTGGGTGAAAGGGAGGGGGAAAGCAGCTAAGTAGAGACGGCAGTAAGCTGGACTGGATTTCTCAGCTGTCTTCGTGTGTTTTTTTGGTGGGCTGGGGTCTTGCTGAAGGAGAAGGGCAGCCCCGATACTGATGCATTGCTGCCCCCTGGTGCTCCTTCACACGCTTCCCCTCTTTGTGGAGACTGCCCTAGCAGAGGCCACTGCCACCCACACCACCCCCAGAGAACTTGAGAGCAGGCTTGTCCAGACTTAGGCCCTGGAAACATCCACTCCCTGGCATTTGATACCTTATAGTTTAACATTATTGATGGCCGCCTCATTGCACTTGAAAAAAATATACATTCTTATTACCCTGATCTGTGCAACCCTATGTGATCCAACCCATCCAGCTCTCTCTAGGTCTTATGCTGCAGCCTAGCTTACTTTGCTCCAAACATGCTGACTCCCCTAGTGCTCCTTGAAAAGCATCCACCTCTTTTCCCACCTTTGCCTTGCAGTTTCCTCTGCCTCAGACACTCTTCCTTCTGGTTCCATGTGCAGGAGGAAATGTCACCTCCTCGAGAGGCCCGACCCCCGGGCCTGCAGCTTCTGCATCACAACGTAACAGAGTTAAGCAAGGTGCTTTCGTTGTTCAGGGGACCCTCCCATCCCAAGACAGGACGATGTCTGTTACCACTGTACCCCTAGCACCACGCCCAGTGCCTGGCACATGGGGTGCATTGCAATATTTGTTAAATGACTAAGTGATTAGAGGGTGAGTGAATGAAAGGAAGCAGGAAAAAGCTGCAGTTTGGCTAGCTTCTCAGGTGAGTCGGGGTACAAACTAGAAACACACACATTCAGATCAGAGCGCATGGTTCTTAAGGGGTGAGCTACTGCGTGGTGGGGAAGCCTTATGGTTAGTAAAGTGCCCCAGGCCAGTAAAAGCAGAGTGCTGACTACCAATAAGGTGGGATTGGAGAAGGGCTGTGGACTCTTACTGGAAGCTCTCCGACAAGTGACGTGAGGGAGGAACCTGAGGGAATGGATACCAGCCTCCCTCACCTCTCTGATCTATTGCCAAAAACTGACAGGGCAGACCTGCCCCTGACAGCTTTCAGGACTATAAATCTTTAAAGGAGGAGAAAGCCTCATCTTTCTCTTAGTGGCTAGTTGTTTCAAACTGCTGACCTTGTGGTTGGCCACCCAATGCACAACCCACTACCCCACTAGGGCCCCCGGTTGGGGAGGAGGAAAGGGTTGGGGAGAGGACCCAAATGGCTCTAAATGGAGAAGAATGGGTTTCAAAAAGTTCATGAAAAAAATTCCATTTAATCCACTTTTCTACAAACGTTTTCAAATTCTCTGGTGTATGACAATTTTTTCATTAAGCTTTATTGCATTGAAACACCACAGATAGGTCTAAAGGAATCATCTAGACTACAGCTGGACACCTTTAGATCCTACTCACCAGGCTGTTGAACTGTTCCTTTCTCAGAAAGACACCATCCAAAGTTTTGAGATAGCCTTGTTTTTAACTGTCATGCCTTGCTGAATTACAGCAGCTGAATTTGATACAGGCTCAATGTCATTTCCTTCAAAAATGCATTCATCTTTCTGGGCTTGAGAAATGGAACAACTAACACCTGTCCTCATACAAACCCTCTGGATGCTATTTTCCATGCAAGAAATTACAGGCACATCCTCCTGATAGAGCAGTGGGCACACACAGACCTCATCTTGTATCAGAACCCAGTGGAACCCCCTTGATCCTGGGCTGGAAATGACTACAGGGAGTGCGAGCTGTAACCAGTTCCTATTTCCCCACCATTTGCCAACTTGAAGCCTCTTCCTTTTCTTTCCACAGAGACGTAGTTCTCTGTTGATGTGATGGAAACCCCTCTGGGGGGTTCCTCTGGTGCCCTTCACTGTAACTGTGAAGGGAAATTGTGAGAATCTCTGGTTGTTGAGAATGGCCTTCATTCTCACAGTAAATATGGCAGAGAGGCCTCACACCTAACATTTATTTATCTAAGTATTTGGATTTGATTTCACTTTTACCTACATCCTCAAATGCTCATTACAATATGGTAAGTTAGCTGATCATATCCCAGTACCATTTTATTAAGATGAAATTCAAATTCAGGAAATTTTACCATATGACCCTGCTAGAAATTGGCATGGTAGGCTCTTCTTCTCTTTCCCACCCACTCTGACTTTTCTAAGTGATCTTCAATTGACTTCTGCAATGCTGAAACATTTAAAAGGAGGTAGAGGAAGAGGTTCCATTTGTTTTCATTGGGGAAGGCTCAGGTATATATGTAGGTAGGTAAAAACTTATTGCTGTTCAGGTTCCAGTTTATACATGCATGGGTTTATTCCAAAAAAAACATGCTTGAACAGTTACTTTCTAAAGAAATGTAGTTGCAGTTTTACATAAGCAATAGTTTCAGTTGCTGATGGAAATATCAATGGCTGATTCCCTAGGGTTGATGACATTGTTTAAACAAGGTCAGAGAATACTAAATACATTTGGGTATTTTCTCTTATGAAAAAAGATCACACTCTAACCTTCTCTTCGACTTGGTTTTTAATGTTTCTCTTATCATTGAATGGTGAATTGAGGACAAATTAGAAAAATCAGTGTGTTGGATGGCTAAGAGCCACCGTAACAGCAGCCAGTGATCCTGTCAATTCCTGAATCTGAGTTTCAGCTAAAAACACTGGAGATGTGTACCATCAACTAGCCTGCCAGATTGTTTTCACAAACAGAGAACACAGGCACTCGATTTCTTCTTTTCCTAGCCTCTCTGTGGTTGGCCACTTCCAGTACTTCCTTCTCCAATTCTCAGACTTAAATTTATCCGCCTCGTCTCTAACTTCTCCCACACATAACAAATGTCAGCTCTCCCACTATGACCGTCCCACCCCTTGAGCACCTCTGCCCTCTTTTAAATATAAAACAGTCCAGTCTTAACCTTAATTTCCCATTCTGCCTAGAGTTTGACAAAAAAAGCTACCTTTCCTGCCTCTCCTCTCAGTTTTGGTTTACCACCTAAACATCTATAAAGCACACCTGAAATTATAGCTGTAAAAACACAATCAAGAACCCACATCTTGCTCTTGGAAAACTTTATTTCCATTTAAACAAAGAAGAAAATGTTATTTGTGTCATCAAGGGACAGATGGGAAAGTGTGATCATCTTCACAGCTGTTTAGCTGGCAAACTCCAAGCGAGAGATATAATCTAGATGAAAGATACTTATTATTCTAGATTATACTTAACTCTCAATCTGAAATTATAGAAACTATTTTAGAAGATTAAAAAAAACAGATTGACGTCAAGTCACATCAAGATCAGGAACAGCTGGCTAATAGAATACCCCTATGAACATTGACAACCAAGAAAGCTAATCTTGGTCTATATGCTACAGATTTTATTTCTGACCAAGTACCATACTTTCAGTTATTCGAGTCTGTCTTCTATTAACAATGTCTAACACACCAAATAACTACACCACCAGCTTTCCAACTCCACTTGCACTCAGTATGTTTTGCTTCTGTTTCTTTAAGTAAGATGTATCTAGAAAAGATACAGTTCAGAATAGTTGTAATGTCCTTCAATAGTGTGTTTTACAAAGTAGTTGGCCTTATTCCAATAAAGGTTAATTTCAAATTTACCCAATACTCTTTGATTTTAGAATTACTTATAATAGTAGGATACTGTATCATGTGTTGAAATCTTGATTCATATCTATTTACAACTCATAACCAGTTAATTGTCTAAAGAAACTATTTACAAATGTAAAACAGGCAACATCATTTACAATAAATATACGATACATAGCTTCTATGTTCTCAGACATCCTTAAAAATGAGGTAATTAAAATTTAACCAATAAGCTTTTTCCCATTCTGGAAATGGCTTAGGAAAGTGACGGTGAACGATTTTTATCTTAGGTCTTCTCATGTTTTCTTCAAATGCCTTTCTGGACTCCCCTTTTCTATGCTGCTGAGAAATTAAGCAAAAAATCCTTAAGTTTTGTTGGATAGTCTGTCATCACTCCAGTGGCTCCCAGATCAAAGGCTCTCTTGTATTCTTGCTCTTCATTTAATACCCAAATATACACCTGAAAATTAGAAGCACAAGAAGTACGAAAAAAAACATTAAGATAAGAAAATTCTTTTTGATAATAGCATGTACTCTCAGCACTCTTGGAAATAACCTTTTAAACTTGTACTTAATATTAACCGTGAGGCAGAGAGATCCGTCTGTGGGTCAGCAAGGCAGCATAATTAGAGCTGGGGACCAAGTTAAGTCAAGCAAAAGTTCCTGCCCCGCACACGTGTGCTGCACTGTGAGCTGTGTGTGCTGCTTCCACAGAGCACCCGCATTCTAGAAATTACCTGAATGCCTCGGGCAGTAAGGTGGTCAAACAGAGCTTTTCGCATTAGTAATCTAGAACAGAAAAGTAAAACGTATATTAGTGCTGCCTTTTTTGTTTTGTTTTGTTTTGTTTTGGGGGCATAACTGCCCTCTGGTGGTGGGAGTAGGAGGCCCAGCCTTTGCTCCTGTGGAGCCGCTGCTGGAATTGAACCTCCATTCCAGTGGGCTGCAGTCCCGTGCACAACCACTACGCCACCGGGGCTCAGCCAGTGCTGCCTTTTTTAGAGTTCAGTAATTCCTGATTGAATTTAAATCCTAGTGTTAGCAACACAAGCAATAGCCTCATGCAGAAATGACTGCCATGGATAATATTCATGTCTTTAACTACAGGATTTCTTTTCACTGCTGGCTGTTGGTCAACCTGAATATCCTTTCTACTCCTTGATGCCACCAGATCATCAAGATTCCTATACTTCTTGTAGCAGCTTAACAGAGGAGAATTGGCCGCACTTTCATTGCTGGATCCATAATGAGGATGAGAAAGAGGTGGGAAGTATGTGTTACTAACTTCCCAGGTTAAAATGGGCACCAAACTCTGGCCAAGTTCTATAATATCACAGTGTGGCTACAAAATAAATTAGATATAGTATTTTGTGAGGTATCTGGGAAACTTCATGCCCATAGTCCCATTTTCCTACGTGTAAAAAATACACATTTTTTTCAGTTTCAAATAATTGATAGCGAACTTTTATTTATTTTAAATAAAACTATCATTATTTTAAAAATCACTTTATTCGGGAATCTACAGCTCTTATAACAATCCATACATCAAGGGCTGAGCCCCGGGGGCGCAGTGGTTGTGCGCGGGACTGCGGCCCACTGCGTTGGAGGTACAAATCCAGCAGCAAGGCTGGGCCTCCTACTCCCACCACCAGAGGGCAGTGATGCCCACAAAACAAAAAATAAAAACAAAACAAAAACAATCCATACATCAATTGTATGAAGAATATTTGTAGATAGTGAACTTCTAGATCACAAATCATTTGAGGAAGATGAGAACTAACTGCTCTGGAAATTTGAACATATTATTTCTATTCTGTTCAAACCTATTAAAAATTAAGAAGCATAAGGACTTAAGACTGAATCCAAATTGTGTACTTGAAAATTCGGAATTAAATTAGTAATGACACAAGAAAGAATAAACCTCATGGCACAGAGAAAAGATTTAACTACTGGAACTTTTTGAAAGAGGTAGAAAGTAATAAAGGATTGTGAATTAGGGCTATTATTAAATTTAAGTATTGAAGATTGCATTTTAAAGCAAAATATAGCATAATTAAACTTTTTACCTAAAAATCAATTTAACATGTCTTAGGAATTAAGGCATTTTTCTTTAAATCAATGCCCATCCTTACAGATTGTGTCTCCATCCCGTTAAGATATTCTTCTGAGAAACGTGTCTTTAAATATGTGCTTTTACGTATACTGTACTGCTTATACTTACCACCCTCCACCACATGCTTTTGACTTGGGCTGGTGGAAACAGCAAGGAAATAGACGAGAATGGCTTCTTAGCTCACATCTGCTGCAAGTAAACTGGGTAACCCCAAGTACCTCAGTTTTCTCATGGAGTTGGATGAGATCATCTCTTAAGATTACTCTCAAGTTTTTGTGGTTAGTAATTACCCTAATTTTGATGCACACAAACCCATTTACAGTGGAGGTCCTCGTCAAAATTACATGTGGAAAACCTATACTAATTTAAGTATAAAACCCAAAGACACCCCCACTGCTATCAAGCCCCTTCTGACTCAGAGTGACTCTAGAGGAGAGGACGGAACTGCTTCACAGGGTTTCTAAGGCCGTAAATCTTTACAGAAGCTGACTGCCATATCTTTCGACTTCCATTCCAGCCATAGACCTTTTAGTTAACAGCCAACTGCTTAACAACTGTACCACCAATGCTCTTTAAATTATAAGGGGCGTCCAAAAGTTCATAGGAACTTGCAATTGAAAAATAATGAAGTTCTCCTACAAATTTTCTGAAAAGCCTGCATTTGTATGTAAAAAATACAGCAAAGCAATACATTTTCTACCAAAAAACTAAAATTCTTACATATCAGAAAGCCAGATGAGAAACTTCTGACATCTTGACATCGTTTGCGGTTCTTTTAATCTGAGGCAAAATAAAAAAAAAAATTTTATGAAAGGGCAGAAATACAACATGAACCAGTTGGATTCTTTGTTTCCAAGGCTCTTTGGCTCACTTTCTGCTACCGCTCCTCAAAGGTCAGCGTTACCCTTGCAGAGATTCTTGGCGAGCTGGCCTCATGTGTTTTTCCATCTTCTTTTCTGACAAAACCTCTTCTACAGTTATCATTTTGTATATAGCAGTTTTAAACTCACAGCCAAGCATTACTATACTTTAAAAGGCATTTGGGATAAAAGTGGAACTTACGTAACCATGGATCTTTCCCTTTCTCCACAGACCTTTTTACTTGTCTACTCTACTGCAAGTGTACAGTGAACGTCTGGATCCAACTCAGATGCCTGGTGCTCACAAGCACTATCCTTTGTGCCCACAGGAAATCCGTCTAACCTCTCCATTAATGGCCTCAAGTAAAAATGGTTCTACTCCACAGATGGATCAACTTCAAAGCTTGTCAGCACATACTGATTTCAATTCTCCCCAGATCTTCAGTTCTTACTTCTTTTTTTAATATGCAGGCAGCCTGAATTACAAAAAAGATCTATGCCTAGGTCTGGCTTTAAAGGAACTCTGTATGTCTGTTGGAACTACACATACATATATAGCTTATATAAATTATCTCTGCCCTTTTCTTTCTCTTACCTGCTGAGATTTGTTGTGGTTGTTATAGTGATGTCGACTATTGCTAGTTTTCCTAATTAATTTTAGGGGTACATTTGGAGTTTAATGAAATTTCAGCTAGATGTAGTTGCCAGTGAATTACGAAAAAAAAGTTGAAGCAAATTGATATTTGATGTCTAAATAAAGGATTATTACTATCTTTTAATTAAAATATCACTTTTTTCTTGGAAATAATTTATTTGGAAATATGGAAGTAGTCTAGAATGTGAGATCATTCTTTTTTTTAAATAATATTTTGGCAACTCTTACAACTCATAACAATCTGTACATCAATTGTATCAAGCATATTTGTACTTATATTGCCATCATTATTTTCTAGACATTTCCTTTCTATTGAGCTCTTAATATCAGCTTCTCTCCCCCTTCCTGTGACTGCTTGATGAATTAACAATTATTATTTTATATCTTAATAAAGAATTATTAATTATCTACAATTAAGCTAAATTGTTTTCCTGGATACACAAATATGCAAATTCATGGGTGTATATTAAGTATTTTTTATTCCTTATTATTTATTTTAGAAAATGTATAGTAATCAAAAACATTATTAAGAGGCCGTGCAACAGACAACAGAGATAAGCATAAAAACCATCTCTTTATCATTGCTACTAATATGAATAAGCCTTTATAAAGGATAACTGATTAAAAACTGGGTAACTACTTACTTCAGTATGATGGAAGGCATTGGGATTTCAAAAAACTGTTCTCGAATGGGCACAAAAGGCAAGAGGCCAGTGAAAAACAGCCCAAGAATGAGTAGAACACGTTGTAGACTGAACAGTATAGGAATATCCGAATTCTGCAAAACACAAGCAATAGTATGTTACTTTACAACTGCTTCGATAAAGAGGATCACTTCAGAATTCTCAATTTTTCTCAAGTCTATAGCTTAACATGACAACATCAGGATTTAGTAATTATTGCATCTCCTTGAAGTATAGTCAATGAAGACTTTGACAGTACAACTTTTCATCGTGATAAAAATAAATACCATATTTACTCGTGTATAAGTCAAACTCAAATACCAGTCAAGGAACCTAATTGTTTTTGAGCGTAAAAAAATATAAAATTTAATAAAACACCACAATATTTTAAAGATACCAGGAGTAATACAGTTCACAAACCCAGTTGTTTGTGTAAATTATAATAAAATACAAATTAAAAAAAGATACATACTTGCTATTTCTACGCACCCTAACTTAAATTTACTGAAAAACTAGGGGGGATGGGAATGAGAGGGTCTCTCAGGAGGCAAACCAGTAAAGTGGGAGAGAAAAATTAACAAAAAGAAGGTAAAAATTATGCAAAATCAAATTATCGGCATAAATTTACTGTACTAAGAATATCTAAAGTTTAATAATACACATCCTATTGCCTTGAGACATTGCAAAAACCTACCATTCATCCATCAACCCCAGATGCAACTTCATTCAAGTAGCCACAGTTACAAAGTCCAGACGGAATATTCAAGTATGCTCGTTAAGTTCACCTCCATTGGAAGCCAAGTCACCCAACGGGAACCCAAAGAAAGAGAAGAAGAAATCAAACACACCCAGAAGCTATGGCGGGGCGGGGAGAAAGGGGGGTGTCAAGATTTAGTCCAACACATCAGTATGCCACAATGCGACCGGCCCTTTCTCAATGAGAAGACTCTGGAAAAACAGACGAGGGTCCCGTTGCTCTCCCCCTGGGTCCCCCTCGGAAGCAAAACAACAAGAGACGACAACCCAAACGCAAGAAAAGGTACATTTAGATGTTTGGAACGAGCGGATTCGTCCTTCCTCCACTTCCCACTGTGAGGAGCAAAGGGTGATCCCTGATTGGGGGGCGGAGGAAGCGCCAACAAACGTCCCTGATACCCCGGCCAGAAGCAGGTGCAGGTGGGCCATCGCCCACGGATTCGACGTGGGACCCCAGGCTGCGGCGGCGGCTGGGAGCGAGCACCCCGACACGACGGGCCTCGGCCTGGGCTCCCGCACGCCGGGCCACGCGATGTGCACGCGGCGGGACTGCAGCGCCAGCGCCCACCTGGGCAAGCGTTCCTTCGGGCTCCGGCCCGCCCTGCGCGGCCCCACCTGCAGGCGGCCGGGCCGCCACCGGGGCTCGAGCTCGAGGGAGCCTTTCAGATGACAGCTCCGAGACCCGCTGGAAACGCGCGTTTCATTCAAAAGCAAAACTCAAGGCGCTCCTCTGGGCAGCTGCAATTCCGGCCGTGGGAGGCGCCGCCAAGGCCCGAACCCCTCCCTCCCCATGCCCCCTCAGGTGTCAAAATGTCTGTGAGGTATTAAAAAAAAAATTGTGATGGCGGATGAAATAAAGGGAGCTTCCTTTTGAGTTTGTAAAGCACCCGGGCGGGGGTGGGGAGAGCACCAGCTAAGCAGCAGCCTGTGGCATCAGCGAGCTGAGCAAAAGCACCTTTCTTCAAGGAGGGGGGCTGCCAAGCACAGGCAGGGGGGCTGGAGAGGGAGGGAAATGCCCCCTCCCTGTCCGCCATGGTCCCAGCCAGGAAGGAAGTCAACCTGGGGACTCCCCCAGTGGTCTCCTGGGCACCCCCAGTGGCAGGGAGAACAAGGTTCAGGGAACCTAATTTTACCACACAAACTCCATTAAAAATGTGCTAAAAATTTTGGCTTATACATGAGCATATGCAGTACCTAGAAATTGAATTATGGCCTAAAGAGCATGGGCATTTTAAAAAACATTTGATGTGTATTAGGAAACTGCTTTCCAGAAAAACTACCTCAATTCATTTGCCCACTAGATATATATGAGAATAGAATAAATTTTTGCCCATATTAAATATTAACATTAAAGAATGCATTCTGTGGATGCATTTGGCTTTTGCTACAGTGCTTCTTTCCACTGGTAATAGCTATTATCATTAGTGACTAAACATACCAAAATTGAATGGGGTAAGTAAGGCAGTGACAACACCAGTATGAAATAATCAGTAGTGAGGCTGAGCCCGGGTGGCGTAGTAGTTGTACGCAGGACTGCAGCCCGCTGGGATGGAGGTTCGATTCCAGCTCCACGGAGCAAAGGCTGGGCCTCCTACTTCCACCACCAGAGGGCAGTGATGCCCCCCACCCCAAAAAATCAGTAGCTTATTCTTTTTTAAAAGAATAATAAAATTTAATTTTTCTAAAAATATATATATTTAAATAATACAAAAATAGAATTCATTTTATAATGTATGAAAAAATGATCTGAATTTAGTTAGTTGGATGGTTGTTTGATTTTTTTCCCACACACTTTTATAGTGGTGGGCAGATACAGTATTTGTCCTTCTGTGGTTTACTTATTTCATTCAGCATTATATCCTTCGGGTTCATCCACATTATGAGCTTTTTGTGTATGATTTGTTATTCTTAACATTACAAAGATTCTACTGTGTGCATGTGCAATATAATGCAATCTCAATCTAGAGTCCACCGGATTCTAAATTCTCTTAAAGAGATAGGAAAACAAAAAACCATCAACTGTACACAGAAAGGAGAGTGATAATCAATAAGCAAGCATTACCAAAGAACAAAGTAGGAAACCTCACAGTTCCTAATCTCAAACCGACGACCCAGTCACAGCAGTCAAAACAGTCTGTACTATCAACAACAGGCACACTGGCCAGTGGAAGCAGATTGAGAACCCCAAAGTAAATCCATTCCCCTATGGACAACTCATCCTCAACAAAGGGCTAAAATGCATTAAATGGAAACAAGATAGTCGCTTTGACAAATAATGTTGACAAATCTGGCTGTTTCAGAAAAATTAAACAAGACCCCATCTCATACTATATTAAAAATAAAATCAAAACCCCCAAATGGCCCGAAGACTTAAATGTACAACCTAAAGCTATAAAGATAAACCAAGAAAAAGTACAGTAAATTTCCCCTGCAAAAACCTAAATCTTGGGCTGAGTCCTGGTGGCGTAGTGGTTGTGCGCAGGACTGCGGCCCACTGGGATGGAGGTTCAATTCCGGCTCCCAGGAGCAAAGGCTGGGCCTCCTACTCCCACCACCTGAGGGCAGTGATGCCTAATTAAAAAAAAAAACAAAAACCTAAATCTTGTCATTGAGTAAATTTGGACTCATAACAATCCTAAAAAGGTAAACTTAACTCATACATGGCTACCCAGTCAATTCTGACTCGGAGACTGTCCCTGTGACTTTTCAAGTCTGCAACACTTGAGGTGAGAAGAAAGCTTCGTTTTTCTCCCGTGGAGCTGAATGGCAGTTTTCTTGCTAAGTGCAAGGCCAGCAGCCCAATGAATAACCCCCCAGGGGTAAACTTAGGGGCTATATATTATGGTATCAATAGACTATCAAACGTAACCAAAAGCTTTAACACCTATATGCATCAAATACTTCTCTCTCCTTTTTAAAAATAATTTTATTGGGGACTCTTAGAGCTCTCATAACATTCCAAACATCAATTGTATCAAGCATATTTGTACATATGTTGCCTTCATTTTCTAAACATTTACATTCTATTTGAACTCTTGATTTCAACTCCTCCCCCAAGACTTCTCTTAAAGAGTAAAAAGAAAACCTGTAATTGAGAAAAGTATATTTGGTAATAATCTATCTGAAATTTATGGAAAACTTCAACATTTCAACAACAACAACAGCAGAAAAGGGAAAGAAAACAACCAAATTAAAAAAATAGAACCCATGAAGACACTTGCCAAAGACTTTCAAGTGGCCAACAGACATAAAGAAATGCTAACAATCTTCAGCCATTAGAGGGACGCAAGTGAAACAACACCAACACATCATCTCCCACCAGCACAAGAGCAAAGTTTAGTACAAGAGATTGGAACTCATACACTGTTGGTGGAAGTACACAATGGTTTAAGCATTGTAGGAAGCAGTCTATTACCTCCTTAAAAGAAATGGAAATACCACTTGATATAAAAATCCCACCTCTAAGTATATCTCCTACAGAAATATACTGGTATGTGAATAAATACACATAGATATATGTTCACTGCACAATTATTCACACCAGCAAAGAGATGGAAACCACTTACATACCCATTAACAGATGAATGTAAAAACAAAGTATAACACAAAATAAAACACTTGGACATCTGCTTAACAACTGATGAGATCGAGGCATCAGGTTCGTGTTTTTCTTTTTAAAATAGTTCAGTGAATTGGTGGCCAGTCAACTTTAAGAACCATCACACTGGCATGGATAAATAAAAAGTCATTAAATATGTCTCCCATGACTACTGTATATGTTCTTCATTTATTTTTGTTTTTTTAATTTCTGACATCTAAATTTCTGAAAGCTAAAATAATTAAGGAAAAAACTCAAGTCTTGAGCTGGAATACTGAAAGATACCATGGAAAAATTACCCAATGTTGCAGGATGCACCAAAAGAACATGGAAAGAACGGAGTCGCTGTCCCAAAAAGAACTTGTTGACAAATTCAACCAATTCAAGAAGTAGCATAAGAGCAAGAACCAACAGTACTGAAGAAAAGTCCAAGCTGTACCAAAAGCAGTAGCCAAAAACAAGGGTCCAGGAATTGAAAGAATACCAACTGAAATGTTTCAACAATCTGATGAAGCCCTGGAAGACTCACTCATCTATGCCAGGAAACTTAGAAGATAACTACTTGGCCAGCTGACTGAAAGAAATCCCTATTTGTACTCATTCCAATGAAAGATGACCCAACAAAATGTTCAAATTATGGAACAGCATCATTAAATTCACATGCTGAAGATCATCCAACAATATCTGCAGCATTACACTGTGAGGGAAATGTCAAGAAGTAGGCTGAATTCAGTGGAAAATTTGGAAAATGGGATATCACTGCTGATGTCAGATGGATCTTAGCTGAAAGCAGAGAATACCAGAAAGATCTTTATTTGTACTTCATTGATATGCAAAGTCTTTCAACTGTGTAGATCATAACCAACTGTACAGTATTAAGAAGAATGGGAGTTTCCAGAACATTTGATGGTGCTCATGTGGAACCTGTACATGGAACAGAATAAAGAAAAACGACATGGCTTAAAATCAGGGGAGGTGTGTATAAAGGTTGTTATCTGCTCACTATACTTATTCAATCTATGCTGAGCAAAAAATCAGTGAAGCTGCATTACACGAAGAAGACTGCAGCATCAGGATAGGCAGAAGAATAATTAAAAATCTTTGGTATGAAAATGACACAACCTTGGTTGTTTAAAGGGAAGAAAACTCACTCTGTGATGTTCACCTGCCCTGGCACAATTGCTGAAGACAAAAGGGATGTAAGCAAATGTGGTATAGAAAGCTGATGGTGCCCAACAACAATCAAAAGATATCGCATCTGAGGTCTTAAAGGCTTGGAGATAAATAAGTGGCCATCTCACTGAAAAACAACAGAGCCCACATGAAAGAAGGGCACTAACCTGTGCCATCATGAGATGTTCATGGGACCAGGTATCTGGCATCAAAGACCCAAAACAAAACAAAATCATATTAATGTGAATGAGGGGGAGGGCAGAGTGGAGACTCAAAGCACATCAATAGTCAATTGGACATCCCGTCAGAAGGGTCACAAGGAAGAGCAAGCCAGTCAGGGTGCAGTATAGCACCAATGAAACAAGCAACTTTAATCTAGTTCTTTAATGCTTCTCTGTGCCCGTGCCCCCACCCCCCCGCACTGTCATGACTTAAATTTCACCTTAAAAATGTGGCTAGGGGGCTGAGCCCCAGTGGCATAGTGGTTGTGCGCGGGACTGCGGCCCACTGGGATAGAGGTTCAATTCCAGCTCCACAGGAGCAAAGGCTGAGCCTCCTACTCCCACCACCTGAGGGCAGTGATGCTCAAAACAAAACAAAACAAAACAAAAAATCTGGCTAGATCAGAACATGCACACTGGTACAGATAAGAGATCACAACACAGGAAATTCAGAACAGATACACCCCTCAGGACCAATAAGTGGAGTAGTGAAACTAGGGGGGGAGGGGAGGGGTTGGGAGAATGGGGAACTGCTCACAATCATGGATGTATGACCCTGTGCCAGAGGGAAAGACAATATAAAAATGGGTGAAGGAAGAGACCTTGGACAATGCAAGATATGACAAAAAATTTTATAAATTATCAAGGGTTTATAAGGGAGACAGGGGAAAAATGAGGAGCTTATACCACGGGTTCAAGTAGAAAGAAAATGTTTTGAAAAGGATAATGGCAAGGGGAAATTGGGGAGCTGGTACCGGGGGCCTAAATGGAGGGAGATTGTTTTGACAGTGATGATGGCAACAAGCGTGCAAATGTGGTCTGCATACAACTGACATATGTATTGGTCGTGATGGGAATTGTATGAGCCCCCAATAAGATGATTTATAAATAAAAAAAAAAGGAGGGGGAAAGAGGAGCTTATACCAAGGGCTCAAGTAGAAAATATTTGGAAATGAAGATGGCAATATGTGTACAAATATGCTTGATACAAATTATGTTATGAGTGGTAAGAGCCCCCAATAAATTATAAAAGAGGATAATGGCAACATATGTACAGAAGTGCTTGACACAGTGAATATACTTATGAATTGTGATAAGAGCTCCCCATAAAATAAAATAACAATAAGAGAGAGAACTTGAAGCACTTGCTGATAAAGATCAAAGATAGCAGTCCTTATTATGGATTACAACTCAACGTAAAGAAAACAAAAATTATTACAATGGAACCAGTAGGTCGCATCATGATAAAAGTGAGAAAAGATTGAAGTTGTCAAGGATTTCACCTTCTTGGATCTACCATTGATGCGCATGGAAGCAGCAGTCAAGGGGTCAAATGTTTTGCCCTAGGTAAATGTGCTACACATAGCCTCGTTCTTAAAATGCTGCAGAGTAAGGCTGTTACTTGGAGCACTAAGGTTTACCTGACCCAAGCCATGGTGTCTTCAGTTGCTTCATATGCATGTGCAAGTTGGATATTGACTAAGGGAGGTCAGTGAAAAAACAACTAATTTGAACTATGATATTGGCAAAGAATATTTAAATTTCCACGGGCTGATAAAAGAGCAAACAGATCTCCCTTGGAGGGAACAGAGGCAGGATGCTCCTTAGTGGTGCGGCTGGTGAGACTGCGTCTCACGTACTTTGGACACGTGTCAGGAGAGACCAGGGCCTGGAGAGCAGCCGCAGGCTTGCTCAAGTGGGGAGAGAGTGAAAAACGAGGACGTCATCAATCACATGGATCACCACAGCAGCTTTAACAACGCGCGCAAACATGAGAACAAATGTAAGGATGGCATCAATCCAGGCAGGGCTCTGTCTTGTCCACAGGGTCGCTGTGCCGAGGGCCTGACGGGGCTGAGCCCCAAAACAGCACGCTGGGTTCTCCAAGGTCTACCACATGTCATACAGCTTACTTCTTTTTTTAGTTTGTAGGCAGAGTGGTGTCCCCTCGTTTTACAGCTAAACAGTTATCATTGAAAATCATTCAATTAACAGAGAAAGTAAATAAACACAATAGAATTAAAAAAAGAAAACAATTCAATTGTTTTTCAGATATTCGGTGTCAATACCATAACCACAATCAATTTTAGAACATTTTTATCATCTCAAAAAGAAATTGCTGGGGCTGAGCCCCGGTGGCGTCGTGGTTGTGCGCGGGACTGCGGCCCACTGGAACGGAGGTTCAATTCCAGCAGTGGGGCTGGGCCTCCTACTCCCACCACCGGAGAGCAGTGATGCCCCCCCCCCCCAAAAAAAAACAGAAGAATTTACTTAACCTTTCTTTATGTATTCTTTTTTTATTGAACACTTTTATTGGTTGTTCTTACATCTTTTTTTTTAAAAAAATCATCCTATTGGGGGCTCATACAACTCTTAGCACAAACCACCCATACACCCATACAATCCACCCATACACCCATGCAAAGCACATTTGTACCTTTGATGCCATCATCATTCTCAAAACATTCTCCTTCCACTCAAGCCCCTGGTATTGGCTCCTCCTTTTTCCACCCCTTCCCCGCTCCCCCCTCCCTCATGGACCCTTGATAACTTATAAACTATTATAATTTTGTCTTGCTGAACACTGATATCTCCCTTTGCCCACTTCTCTGTTGTCCACACCACAAGAAGGAGGTTATACGTAGATCCTTATAATCGGTTCCCCCTTTCTACATCACCCTCCCTCCATCCTCCCAGTGTCGCCATGGCCCTACAGGGATCATCTATCCTGGATTCCCCACATTCCAGTTCCTATGTGTACCAGTGTTCCTCCTCCGGTGCAACTGATTTGTAAGGATTTATCATGAATTGAAATCATGATAGTGGGGGGGAGGATGCATTTTAGAACTAGAGGAAAGATGCCTATTTCATCATTGCTACACTATGCTCTGGCTGGTTCTTCTCCTCCCCATGACCCTGCTGTAAGGGGATGTCACTTGGGTCTCCAATCTGCACTCCTCATTTATAATGATCTAATTTTTAGTTCTTTGATGCTTGATACCTGATCCCTTTGTCGCCTCTTAGTCCCTCTGGCTAGGGTGCTTCTTCTATGCGGGCTTTGTTGCTTCTGAGCTAGATGGCCGCTTGTTTACCTTCAAGCCTTTAAGATCCCAGATGTATATTTTTTGATAGCCAGGCACCATCAGCTTTCTTCATCACATTTGCTTATGCACACCTTTGTCTTCAGTGATCATATCAGGAAGGTGGGCATGCCATGATATGATTTTTGTTCTTGATGCCTAATAACTGCTTCCATTGATACTTTGTGGTCACACATGCTGGTGTGCTTCTTCCCTGTGGACTTTGTTGCTTCTGAGCTAGATGGCTGCTTGTCTATTTTCAAGGCTTTAAGAACCCAGATGCTATATCTTTGATAGCTGGGCATCATCAGCTATCTTCACCACATTTGTTACTGCACATATTTGTCTTCATTGACTGTGTCGGGAAGGTGAGCATCAAGGAATGCCAATTTAATAGAACAATGTGTCCTTGCATTGAGGAAGTACTTGAGTGGAGGTTCAATGTCCATCTGCTGCTTTAATACTAACCCTTTAAGTATATGCACATAGATCTCTTTCGCCATCATCATATCTAAGTATATTTAATTATGTTCATGACTATATTTAAGCCTCTGTAAATACTCTTTGCTTCCCAGTTCTTTTCTCTATTTCCTTTTGCTTTCCTCGTGTCCCACCATCATTCTCAACCTTCATTTAAGTTTCAGCAATCTCCCTCTGCTACATTACTCTTGATTAATCACTATCAGAACTTGCACACGCCCCCTTGCCACTGAATTTGGATCACTTGTTGTTCCCTTGTACTTAATCTAATGGCTCTTTAAATTGAAATGGTGCTGACCTTGCAATTGCTGACCTTCTTTGCTAGAAAAGAAAGCCTTACTAAAAAAAAGTTCTCTGGGCTGAGCCCCGGTGGCGTAGTGGTTGTGCGCGGGACTGCGGCCCACTGGGATGGAGGTTCAATTCCAGCAGTGGGGCTGGGCCTCCTACTCCCACCACCGGAGAGCAGTGATGCCCCTCCCCAAAAAAGAAAAAGTTCTCTGTGTTTGAGAATTGCTATTTCTTTTGCATTGTTTTTTGCATTATCACCAATACTTTAGTTTGTTTTTCTTTTTAACATTTTGAACTTTAAATTCTCTAACTAATCATATAGCTAAACTTACTTTATGGAAGTTTAAACCATTTCAAAATAGATGAAGGTTTTTGGTTGTTGTTTTTTAATGTTACTGATTTTCTTGTTGACGATATACACAGTAAACATGTATCAATTCAATCAATTCTATGTGTACAATTTAGTGACACTGATAACTTTCTTCAAGTTGGGTAAACATTCTCCTCTCCTTTTCTGAGTTGTTCCTTTGCCATTAGCATAAATTCACTGACCACAAAGGTTCCTATCTAATCTTTGAGTGGCTATTGCCAATATGACCCTCTATAGAAAGTTCTTTCAGGGCTGAGCCCCGGTGGCATAGTGGTTGTGCACAGGACCATGGCACATTGGGATGGAGGTTCAATTCCAGCAGTGACTCAACAGAAGCAAAGGCTGGGCCTCCTACTCCCACCACCAGAGGGCAGTGGCGCCCCCCCCCAAAAGAAAGTTCTTTTCAGAAGAGCATATGGCAGCTAATTTTACTAAGTTCTTTTCAGAAATTTCTTTTCTGAAGAGCATATGGCAGCCATTTTTACTAGTTAAACTAAACTATGGAGCCTGTGTGGTCACAGTGGGCTACTAACCTCAAAACAGTCTGAAACCACTTGCAGCTCCAGGAGAGAAAATCTTTTTACTACCATAAAGATTATAGTTCTGGAAACCCAGAGGTAGTTTTACACTGTTCTACAGCTCATTGTGACTCCAAATGATCCAGATCAGTGGTTCTCAACCTTCCTAATGCCGCAACTCTTTAACACAGTTGCTCAAGTTGTGGTGACCCCCAACCATAAAATTATTTACACTACTACTTCATAACTGTAATTTTGCTACTGTTATGAATCTTAATGTAAATAGCTGAAATGCAGGATGTATTTTCATGGTTATAAACTGAATATAATTAAAGCATAGTGATTAATCAAAAACAATATGTAATTATATATTGTGAAATATTTATCTCTAGTTACAAATAAATGAAACTTGGTGTAGCATGTCTAACTATCTTCACAGTAGGTACTTGTACGTGGGCATATCTGCATGTAGGTGAAACCACCTGGAGATGGACAGAGGAGCAGTGGCTCTCAGTCCCAAAGATCATCAAAAAACACATATTTCCAACGGTCTTAGGGAACCCCTGTGAAAGGGTTATTCGACCCTGAAAGGGTTTGAGACCCACAGATTGAGAACCGGTGATCTAGATGGTAGTGAGTGAGTAAAGTTAAGCTACTGCTTGGTTTACAGAAGGCTTCAGCAAACACTTTGCTTGGTTTAAGGTATCAAGTTGATCTCAGAGCAATAGTTTCAGGGGTTGATCCAACTTCCACAGCTAAGAACTTAAAATTCTGTTCTGCATTTTCCCCAAATTAATATTTTATAAACATATTTCTTGAACAGGAAAGTTTTCAGTAAGTAGGGCAGTCTTGCTTTTATATCCTGCTGACCATTGTGATTCTAGCTTACTTTGATTTAAGCATATTTGGGGAACAGAGTAAAAAGACTCTTGGGTTAGAGAGTTGCAGGACTAAACACACTTCCTTAATTTAAATTTGCACAAGAAATTTTATTACCTAACAAGAAATAAACACTAAAAGATAGAAATATTTTGTTTTATAATATACATAATAAACTTCTGGTAAACAGTTTATAAGTATTCATAATCCTGTGAACCAACCCAGTTACAGTAAACTTAAATTGCAAAGTTAAACTCTTCATTTCTATTAGTAACTTTATGGCTACTTCATTCTACCCAGTACCATCTATCTTTGCATCAAGGGTGTACAATACATTTTTTTAAATTATTATAATAATCTACCATGTACAGAAAAGAAATGATAACAATGAAATTCTGTGTTTTGAAACTTACCTCTTTATAGCACTTCTTTACAATTTCATAACTGGCATTACCCCACACTGTTATATGTTCCCGTTTATATTGCTTTACCAATTCTGAAACCTACAAATGGAAATTTAAAATGTCAAATGCTTGTTTGTTAATCCACTTACATTTCACTTTAAAAATTAATCACAATTGACCGTCTGCCAGTGGACAGTATAAAATTTTGGAAAAACCTGTATGTAAATTAGGATTACTTTTACAAAATAAATTATTTACATTTTACCATTATACAATTTTATCAAAGAGCATATATGCAACTATTTTGAAATTAAATACTTAAACTATCAATGAAACAAGTCAAACAAGAAGCTAATTGAAACTCAGGAACAAGGGAACAATAAGAGGTTTAAAATCTATGGCAAGGAGGGCACAGAATACCTGATGGGGTGTGATCAAGTGTAATGAAGTCAGGAGAAAGTACTGAGAGTAAAATAAAGGTCGAACAGGATAGTGGGACAGGAGGAAAGTAATAAGAAATAGAGCGGGGACTGAGTCCTGGTGGCGCAGTGGTTGCACGTGGGACTTCGGCCCACTGGGTTGGAGGTTCAAATTCAGCAGCAGCTCTCCAGGAGCAAGGCTGGCCCTCCTACGCCCACCACCAGAGGGCAGTGATGCCCCCCCCAAAAAAAAAGGGGAAAAAAAGAAATAGAGGAAAGAACTAGGAGGCAAAAGACATTCATAGAGGCATAATTTAGGCATGCATATATGTAAATACAAAATATATATCATTAGGAATATGGGTCTATGTACATATATTCAAATGCTAAGCATTATGGCAGCAGACAGGCATTGGGTCTCTACTCTAATACTCCCTCAATGCAAGAACACTTTGTTCTAAGCTGGCATTCTGTGAGGCTCACCTTCCCCATGCAATCACTGAAGTCAAAATGGGTACATAAACAAATGTAACTTTATGACTACTTAAGCTGATGGTGCCCAGCTATTAAAAGATACAGCACCTGGGTCATAAAGGCTTGAAGCTAAACAAGCAACCAAATAGCAGAAAAGCAACAAAGCCCACATGGAAGAAGCACACCAGCCTGTGTAATGACAGAATAATGACGGGATAAAATATTAGGCATCAGAAGACCCCAAACAAACAAATATATCAATGCAAATGATAGGGGTCGAAGTGGAGACCCAAAGTCCATCTGTAGATAATTGGACATTTCCTCACAGAGAAGGGTCACAAGAATGAGACAGCCAGGGTGCAGCACAGCACTGATGAAACACACAACATTCCTCTAGTTCTTTTTGTTTTGGGGGGGGGGGGGCATCACTACCCTCTGGTGGTCATGGGAGCTACCCAGCCTTGTTCCCTGAGAGTTGCTGCTGAATTTGAACTGCCAAGCCAAAGAGCCATAGTCCCGCACTCAACGCCACTGGGACTCAGCCTCCTCTAGTTCTTTGTGTGTTTTTTTTTTTTTTTTGGTTTTTTGGGGGGGGCATCACTGCTCTCTGGTGGTGGGAGTAGGAGGCCCAGCCCCACTGCTGGAACTGAACCTCCGTCCCAGTGGGCCGCAGTCCCGCGCACAACCACTACGCCACTGGGGCTCAGCCCCCTCCTCTAGTTCTTTAATGCTTCCTCCTCCCCACTATCATGACCCCAGTTCTACGCAGATAAAGAGTTCTCAACACATGGAATCCAGGACAGATAAACCCCTCAGGAATAGCAATGGAAGTAGCAATACCATGGGAGTAAAGGTAAGGGGTGGAAGTGGGGGTACAGGGAACCGACTACAATGACGCACAATCCCCCCTCCCTCCCCAGGGGGATGAACAACAATAACATGGACAAAAGGAGACAGCAGGCAGTGTAAGATATGATAATAATAATTTATAATTTATCAGGGGTCTATGAGAATGGAAGGGAAAAGAAGAGGGAGAGTGGGAAAAAAGGAGCTGATACTAAGGGCTCAAGCATAAACAAAATATTTTGAAAATGATGAAGGTAACATATGTACAAATGTGCTTGATACAACTGATGTGTGGATTGTCATAAGACCCATAAGGGCCTGAAGATAAACAAGTGACCATCTGCTGAGAAGCAACAAAGCCCACGTGGAAGAAGCACTCTAGCCTGTGTGATCATGAGGTGTTGATGGGATCAGGTATCAGGCATCAAAGACCCGGAACAAAAAAATCATATCAGTGTGAATGAGGGAGAGCACAGAGCAGAGATCCAAACCCATCTGTAGACAACTGGACATCCCTCACAGATGGGTCCCAAAGGAGATGAGCCAGTCAGGGTACAGTAACGTACCAGTAAAGCATGCAAGTTTGCTCTAGGTTTTTAATGCGTCTCTCCCCCACCCGGTTCCTCCCCACCACCACCACTCTTATAATCCAAATTGCACCTTACAAATCTGGCTAGATAAGAGCATGTACACTGGTACAGAAAAAAGCTCACAACACAGGGAATCCAGGACAAATAAACCCCTCAGAACCAATAATTAGAGGAAGGATACCAGGAGGATAAGGGAAAAGTGGGGGGGGCGGGGGGCAAGGACGGAGAAAGGGGAACTGATCACATCTCCCTTCCCAGGAGGATGGACAACAGAAAAGTGGGTGAAGGGTGATATTTGTCAGTGTAAGACATGAAACAAATAATTTATAAATTCTCAATGAGGGGCTGAGCCCCGGTGGCGTAGTGGTTGAGTGTGGGACTGCAGCCCACTGGCTTGGCAGTTCAAATCCAGCAGCAGCTCTCCAGGAGCAAGGCTGGGCCTCCCACTCCCACTAGAGGGCAGTGGTGCCCCTCCCCCCAAAAAACAAAAAAATTATTAATGAGAGCAGAAGGGAGGGGATGGGGTGGAGGGAAATGAGCTGTACACCAAGGACTCAAGAAGAAAGAAAATGTTTTGAAAATGATAATGGCAACATATATACAAATGTGTTTGATACAACGGATATGTGGATTGTGATAAGAGCTGTAAGGGCCCCCCACCCCAACAAAATGATGTATTTTTAAAAAGAGCCCCCAATGATTTATCTATAAAAGAAAAAAATCAAGAAGTTAATCGAACTAATGCCAATGTGATTGGTTTACTGGCGTTAATTTTTCTCCCCAACTGAGACCTGACAACTTTGTGAAAAAGATGGTCATCAACCAGGATATCATTTATAAAAATGAGGGAGTTCTCTAGTATCACATTTCCTCTAACACTGTCACCCTACGCAGTCACTTATCGTAGCCCTGTTTGTGAATACTGAAGCCTTAAATACCTTCTTAATCAGCATATTGTTGTTGACTTTGATATCGATGTTAATAGGAGTGTTAGGGAAGGCCTCAAAAACTTCCTTCAGTAATGGAATTCGGTTATCTTTTCCTTCACAGTGGCATTCTGAGAAAGGAAGATTTTTAAATGTAGTGTTAAAATACAACTAACATTTTTTGATGATTAGAAAAGTTATAGGACATTTAGGCTTCTCTAAATCACTAAGTTTCAAGACAATTTCAAAATGAAGGAAAGTAGAGAAAAGAAAAGAAAAATAATCCCAAATCTCACAATTTGGTTATAACCATGTGACATGTTATTTTTCTTTCATGAATATAGATATAATATAGTATCATATATACTCATGTATAAGCCGAGTTTTTCAGCACATTTATGCTTATACTCGAGTATATATGGTAAATATAGAATAATGGACTGAACCAGTGGTTCTGAGGGAGAAAGATGAGGCTTTCTCCTCCCATAAAGATTTAAAGACCCAGAAAGCCGTAGAGGCAGTTCGACTCTGTCCTGTAGGGTCACTATGAGTCAGTATTGGATCGAAGGCAGTTGCATATTTGGTTTATAATACAATGTATCTACACATTTTAACCTGATATTTTCATCTAAGATAAAAGTATTTTCCTAGATGAGCCCCGGTGGCATAGTGGTTGTGCGTGGGACTGCGGCCCACTGGGATGGAGATTCAATTCCAGCTCCACAGGAGCAAAGGCTGGGCCTCCTACTCCCACCACCAGAGGGCAGTGATGCCTAAAAAAAAAAACGAAAAAAAAAAGTATTTTCCTGGTGATAAACTGGTTCCTGTCACTTGTAAACTAAAAATCTAAATATATGGAAAGTTCATGCTGACTAGAACTGTGCTCCATAGTATTTTCAATGGCTGATTTTTCAGAAGTAGATAAATCAGTAGGTTTTTCTTCTAAGACACTTCTGGGTGGGTTTGAAGTCCCAACTTTCCATGCAAACCTTAAATGCAGTCAGGTGCATTAACATTTGAACTCCTGGGGAAGTATCAAATATCCACATGGGACTCCTTAAATTGAAATTAATTAAAATAAAGTAAAACTTAAAATTCAATTCCTTAATTGTACACGTGTGACTATCAGGTATTGCATTAGATGGTCCAGATGCAGAACCTTGCCATCACTGCTGAAAGTTATTTTGAACAATACAGGTCTAATTAAGAGAAAAATTTTGTTAGCATCTAAATATAAATAAAAAATTAATACAGCAGTCAAAGAGCCTAGAGCAATATTTGAGATGTATGCAAGGATCAACCAAGGAAAAGGTAAAATAGAACAGATGCAATTTTAGGAACAGTGAAATGACACATTATGCAGTAACTAACTTTATTGTATTTAGTGGGGGGGACAAGGAAATTAAAATTTTTGGTGGTGGGGTGGCATGCTAAGGAGATGTGAAGATATTTAACTTAGACTACTGAAATCCCTGGAGTATAGAAAAGGAGTTGGTAGGGAGGGGCAAGTTTGTGTCCAGTATTGTTCTGGCCAGCGAACAGCCAGCTGAGAAACAGGGACTACAGAATGGTAAATATCAAAATATAGGAAGTGAAAATCAAGGATCATGTGATAGAAATCACTGGATGATGGAATGTTGAGAGGGCTCCTGGTACAAACTAGAACTTTAAAACTGATAGCCAAAAAAAAAAATTTTTTTTAAATAAATAAAGAAAATAAAGGAAAAATAAAAGAAAAAGCCACAGAGCAAAGGCTGGGCCTCCTACTCCCACCACCTGAGGGCAGTGATGCCTAAAAAAATAAAAATAAAAATAAATAAATAAATAAAAATAAAACTGATAGCCACCTCTAGGTTATTCAAATTATATTTCCCATGAGAAAAGGCTACTTTCAAGTAAAATCAATAATTGACAGTTTAGTTAATATATTTTTGTTTTACTTGTAGCCTATGGCCCACAAATCCATCTTTTAAAAGAGAATGAATCACAAACAAAGCAAGAGGTCTGAATCTTGTATTCTTCTAAAACTTGATGCTCTCTCAGAATTAAAAGTAGGAAGAGTTCTAAGGCGGGGGAAAACAGTAACTCTCCCCCACCTCTACCCCCACAACCCGAAAGACATCCTAACATGAGTTTTTACAGCATATTTATCAGTCTGTCTCAAATATTGTAAGCTATATTGGAGACACATTTATGAGTTAAAAGTAATATGAATGCATTCATTACATGTTGCAGGTGTCTGAAACTTGAAGAGTACAAAGTGCTGCTATGAATGTGGCCTTGAGAACACTTTCAGATGGAGAAGCAGTATGATACTGATAAGGAGGAAGCCTGGTTTCAAGTCCTAGTTCTGTCATTTACTAGTACTGCCTTGATCAAGCTGGTTTGCATATGTAGACCTTCCTCAGTTATCTTATCTATAACAGGAAGACACAGGAACAGATGATCTCAAAGGTCTCTTCACATTCTAAAGTTTGATGATGTTATGAGGGAGATATAAAACTAGCAACAAATTGCTTTTGCTGTACCATTCCCACTCACAGTGGCCCCATCAGAACTACACATTCTCCGCCCCACCCCCACCCCGCCCCCACTCCCCATCTTGCTCCATCCTCCCGGTTGTTTCTATGTGTGAGTGCATCTTGGCAGCCACTGTGCCAATCATCTTGTCGAGGACGTTCCTGTTTTTCATTGTCCCTCCATTTTAGCGAGGCTGGCATCACTCTCCAGGGACTGGTCTCTCTTGATAACGTGTCTAAAGTACAAGATGAAGTCCACCAGCCTTGTCTAAGGAGCATTCTGGTTATATGTCTTCCAAGACAGATACATTCGTTCTTTTTTCTAAATATATTCATTCTTATGGCAGTGCATGGTACTTTCACTATCCATCGGCATCATAATTCAAACACATAGATTCTTCTTCAGTCTTCCTTATTCAATGTCCAACTTTCACATGTATATGAGGTGGTGGAAAGTATTATGGCTTGGGTCAGGCTCACTTTAATCCTCAAATTAATCTCCTTCCAACACTTTACAGAGTCCTAGTGTCACAGATTTGATCTCTTGACTGCTATTTTCCATGAGCATGGATTATTAATCCAAGCAAGAAAAATTCCCTGACATCAACCTCTCCTCCATTTATCACGATGTCACCTCTTGGTCAGTTGTAAGGATTTTAGTCGTCTTTACATTGAGCTGTAATCCATACTGAAGGCTGCAATCCTTCATCTCCCTAGGCCAGTGCTTCAAGTCCTCCTTTCACTTTCAGCAAGCCAGGTATATTATCTGCATATCCCAGGCACGTTAATAAATCTTCATTCTTCTTCAGATAATTCAACTTCTCTGGATTTGCTCAGTATACAGATTAAATAAGGATGGTGAGAAGATACAAACCGGTTGCACACCTTTCCTAATTTATTATTGTGAGGTTTAAAGCCCTTTAATGAACCAAAGAATGAAAAATTCCATGGAACTTGCATAACCAGAAAAATATAGAACATTCCAAGAATTTGCATGTCATTCTTGCGCAGGGGCCATGCTAATCTCTGTATCATTCCAATTTTAGTATATGTGCTGCTGAAGCAGGCACCTCTCTTGATTTTAAACAATGTATTATCATCCCCTTGTTCTATTCCCAAAATTGCCTCTTTGATCCAAGTAGAAGTTCTGCATGAGCACAATCAAGTGTTCTGGAACTTCCATTCTTCTCAAGGCTATCCACAGTTTGCTATAATACACAAAGTTGAATGTTTTAGCATAGCTAAATAAAACACAAGTAAACATCTTTTTTTTTGGGGGGGGGGCATCACTGCCCTCTGGTGGTCGTGGGAGCTACCCAGCCTTGCTGCTGCTGGATTTGAACCGCCAAGCCAGTGGGCCACAGTCCCGCACTCAACCACTACGCCACCGGGGTTCAGCCCAATTATTTTTTGTTTTTTGGGGGGGCATCACTGCCCTCTGGTGGGAGTGGGAGGCCCAACCTTGCTCGTGGAGAGCTGCTGCTGGATTTGAACCGCAAAGCCAGTGAGCAGCTGTCCCACATTCAACCACTATGCCACCGGGGCTCAGCCCTACAAGTAAACAGCTTTCTGGTATTCTTTGCTTTCAGCCAAGATCCATCTGATACCTGCAATGATATCCCTTATTCCATGTTCTCTCCTGAATCCAGCCTGAGCCTCTGGCAGTGCAACAATGCTGTAACCCTGGTTGGATGATGCTTAGCATGCTTTTACTTGCTTGTGATACTGAACTGTTCTATAATTTGAGCCTTCTGTTAGGTAACCTTTCATTGGAATGGGTATGAATATGGATTTCTTCTAGTCAGGTGCCCAAGAAGTTGATTTCCAAAACTCCTGGCATGGAGAAGTGCGTACCTCCAGTGCTTCATCAGCTTGGTGAAACATTTCCATTGGTATTCTCTCACATTCCCGGAGCCGTGTTGCTGGCTGCTGCCTTCAGAACAGCTTGGACTTCTTCCTTCAGTATCACTGGTTCTTGCTCATCTCCTACCTCATGAAATGGTGGAATGTTCACTCGCTCCTTTTAGGACAGTGGTTCTGTGTATTCTTCCCATCTTCTTTTGACACTCCCTGAATCACCATTCTCAAGACAAAGTAATGAAATGTGTACATCCCTAGAGTTAGAAAACCAGAAAGAAAAAAACACACTCAAGAGTATCTTAAACTTAAAGAATTTTTTAAAAAATTCAAGCTTTGAGTTCAATATTGAAATGGTCTGGGCAAGGCAACAAATTAAAACATGTCTTCCTCAAAGGAGATTTAAATCTTTTCAGGCTTTGATTTTACTGCACACACAAAAAAATATAATAAAATCTTCACATCATGTTGACAATTTATACAAATCTCAAGAGTTTTTAATAATGGGTTTTCTATTGGGCTACTAACCAAAAGGTCAGCATGAAGCTGATAGTTCTGTGAGAGAAAGATAAAACTTTCTGTTCCCTGGGAAGGAGACCATGGCCTCTGGATCAAGGTTTTGCTGTGTGGTTTTTTGTCAAGCAAGGTCACTGTTTTAACAGAGACTTAAGGCTGCCTGGGTTGGCGCTTTCAGTGCTGAGCGGTGAAGTCTAACTGCAGGGCCCTTTATGTTTTGGGCATGCAGGGATGGTGCTGCACCTCCCTCTGGCACCACAGTGGCACGTTGTGAAGGAGTGCAGTAGTTCTGGACGCAATGGGACCTTCTGTACTCCTGCAATGGGACAGAGGAGGGTTGACCACCCACCACCCATGTAAGCCACCTTGGTGGGCACACACTGACAATATTTTGGGGAATTAGAATCCTTTGAGGGGAACCTTCTTTCTTTACAAAACAACACGGTCACTAGCACTTCAAGTCTCTCCATTGCTCCTCTGGAAATTTTTAAATACCCCCAACTGTCCATGTGACCCTCACTCGGGGAGAAGAAAGCGCAGTTTCTATTGTACGAATTCAGCCTGTAGGGTGACATCCTGTTGTCTGTCCTGTCAGAGCTCAGGTGACACTGAGCCAGGATGGTCCGGGTTAGAGCTGCTGCCTGGGGAACGGCGTCTGTGTGAGCCGCAGGTGAAGAGGAGCTGAGGGCAAAGTCCCCGGCCTCTGGAACTCGCCGGAGCCACTCCATTGTTTGTTTCTGTGTTGACTTTGCCCTGCCATACTTTTCTACTCTGAGTAAAACGGATCTTGAAAAGTATCTTATTATGTTTCAAACCACAGAACTGCTACCATTTCATTTGGAAAAAACAGTCAACCTTTTGTCACATACCCTTTCAAACAAGATCATTGATCTCTTTAGTGACGCCGTCGACAGTCACTGGAAAGGGGTCCACCTCGCTCCAGAGGCATGGGACACCTGGCCCCTGCTCTCTGTGACTGAGGACGGAGCTGTAGCAGCGTGTAGAACCAGGCGGCAGGTTTCTGGTTCGCAGGTGGCAGCGTGGCCGAGCTGCCGAGACGGCAACAAGGTGAGTGAGACAGGCAGGTCTGGTGCAGCCTGACCTCAGCCGCACCCAGGACAAACCACTCACCTCCCAGAGGGCACCGGGCAAGCAAAGCAGCTGTGCACTCAGAGGGCTTTGGCCTTGTGAACTTCTCAGGGTCATCATCATCATAACATGATGTATTTAAGTGTGGTTATTTTTTTTTAAAGAGAGGGAGAAAAAGAAAAACAACCCTGTATTTTCCTGACTGAACGAAACAGCTCAAAACGGGATGTTTAGGTGATTTAAGAACATTTACTGATTTATACAAAGACCTGCTTCCATAAAGATTTATAGCTTCAGAAACCCTAAGGAGTGATAATATCCTGATCGATAGAATCCTGAGTCAGAATCAACTCGATGGCAGTCGGTTTGCTTTTTTTCTCTTGGATTTATAATCCTATTTGTTACAATAATGAAAACACGTTTCCTCAAAGCAGCACAGCTTAATAACACTATGTAAAAGGTAAAATAAAACACATACCAGGCTTAAGCATCATTTAGAGACAGCTGTTTTTTTAATTTTAGGCATCACTGGTCTCTTGTGGTGGGAGTAGGAGGCCCAGCCTTTGCTCCTGTGAACTGGAATTGAACCTCCATCCCAGTGGGCCGCAGTCCCGCTCACAACCACTACGCCACCAGGGCTCAGCCCTAGAGATAGCTATTTTAAACAATTTTCTGATCTTTATCTGGCTTCTAAAGCTTCAACTATTTGCAAGCCACAACAAAGCCTATGACGTGTATACTTCTGAGCTATTCGGAATATGAGCTGATTTGTGATCATGACACAAATATATCTGTATACTTGCTCAGCACCTGCTTTCAAAATGGTATATTTTCTAGTCTAACCTGCAATAACTAAGGAGTTCAGGTTAGACATGTGTTATTTTTATAAGAAATATTCCAAGAAAAACATTACTTTGCTGTTCATTAAAAAGTGAAGATGACTGCAAAATGGATGGTTTCCTTGACTTGTAGACTTAACCACTTAAAATATGGAGCAGTTAAATGAAACAAAATCATTGGAAAGGAGTCCTTTTAGTTTCTTTCCATTTATTCTCTTATTTTTACAAGGGAATTATACACATTGTAGTTGTGCTAATGCTGAGAAAACAAGCACTGAGTACAGTACTTTGGACCAGAACTTACTATATGATAAACACATACATATCTGCTTCTTACATATATATATTTGCTTCTTTACATAAATATAATTTCGTGTAAATGACTATACTGAAAATGAAAAACTTACCTCTTTGAAATGTGACATCCAATTTGCCAAGGTAAGGTGGAAGTTCCTTTAAAACATAATGATTAAAAGAAAGTTAGGGGAAAAAAAGAAAGTTCTTAAAAAATAAAAGTACTTTACCATAGCCATTACTGAGTGATCTCTGTTTGACATCAAAGAAATCCTAAAATTGCAGCAGCCTCAAGTTTCAACCTATGGCAGTTCAATTTTGTCATAAAAGCAGCTCTTTTCAAAATCAGACAGACCTGTGCCAACAACTTGAGTGAGATTAAATTATGAAATTTTAGTTTTTTGTGGTTTGGGGGAAAGTTATATCATTTCATGTCAATTTGATGTATGAAAGTAAGTGCAGGGGTTCAACCTATCCATTAGGTCCCGGCTTGATGTGTCTCCTTGTGAGTGTGACCTTCTCATTAGAAGGGAACTCCCCCACCCCCTTCTCTCTCTGTCTTCACCTTCCTGATGGCTGACCCTGACTGCTGCCAGAGCTCTGCCACCACCATTAGATGCACACAACCCTGCACCTGTGATACTCCTGAATTCTGCGTCGCTGCTCGTGACTGTGAGTCTCAGGAGGCCCTATGGACTAGCATGGACTTAGGGATTTGAGTTGGACTGTGCTGAGATGTTGTCTTGTGAGAAGTATTCCAAAAAAAAGATGCTATCTTGATATACAACCATGCCTTGATATAAAGCTCTCTCTTACACATAACAAAAATTAAATAAATAAAAGTGCTTTACTATCTTACATTTAGAAAATAAAGATGTGCTTACTCAAAATGTGTTTGCATATTTGTATGTCTTGTATGTTTGCATACAAGACCCTTTAGTGAGACCTCTTCTATAATATCATAATAATAATTACTATTATTATTTGAGCACCGAGCAGAACGGCCCCACAGGATTTTCCAAGGCTCTCTATCCTTATGGAAGTAGTCTGCCATGTCTTTCTCTTACGGAGTGACGAGTGGTTCACACTACCCAACTTTCAGTGAGCAACTGAACTGCTTAGAACCTCCCCAGTGGTAAATTATTCCCTATAATTACTTTCCTTCCATTGCCTATGAAAAAGAAACTCTGCTCTTTAAATATTTTAATAGGCAAATATTAAGAATCAATCATTTAAAGAAAAAAAATACTATCATAAAGAAAAATCTTTAGGGCTGAGCCCCGGTGGCCTAGTGGTTGTGCGCGGGACTGCGGCCCACTGGGACGGAGGTTCAATTCCAGCAGTGGGGCTGGGCCTCCTACTCCCACCACTGGAGAGCAGTGATGCCCAAAAAACTAAAAAAAAAAAAAAAAAAAGAAAAATCTTTAAACTTATTATCATTTTTAAAATCACAGTAAAATTTTATCCACCAAATTAGTAAAATTTTGATACATGCCATCAGGGCTCAAGCTAACAAAAGCAAACTGCAATATATATTGTTGTTGTTGTTAGATGATGTTTAGTGTCACAATAGATACTGAGATACTATATTCTCAACTCCTTACTCAATAACTTCCCTTCTGTGGTTTACTTAAGGAATCAATTTTAAATACTGTAGAGAAAAATTATTCTTAGGTAAATACCTTTAACAAATAGAAAGGTATTTTATGAATATATTTATAATTATGTTTTTTTGTTTTTTTGGGGGGGGGGCATCACTGCTCTCCGGTGGTGGGAGTAGGAGGCCCAATCCCACTGCTGAAATTGAACCTCCGTCCCAGTGGGCCCAGTCCCGTGCACAACCACTACGCCACCAGGGCTCAGCCCCTAGAATTATGTTTTAAGTTTAACTGCATAGAAGTTGTTTTTTTTAATTGCTGGTACGTCAATTCTGACTCACTGCAACCCTGTAGGACATAAGAGAATTGCCCCATTGGGTTTCCAAGGCTGTAAATCTTTATAGCAGTGGTTCTCAGCCTGTGGGTCGTGACCCCTTTGGGGCTCGAACGGCCCTTTCACAGGGGTTGCCTGATTCATAGCAGTAGCAAAATTACAGTGATGAAGTAGCAACAAAAATAATTTTATGAAATGAGGAGCTGATAGCAGGGACTCAAAGGGGAAGAGAATGCTTTGAAAATGACGATGGTGGCAAGTGTGCAAATGTGCTTGACACACTGGAGGAATGTATGGGTTGTGGTAAGAGATGTAAGAGCCCCCAATAAAAGTATTTAAAAAAAGAAAAAGAAAATAACTTTATGGTTGAGGGGGTCATCACACACAACATGAGGAACTCTCTTAACGGGTCACAACATTAAGAAGGTTGAGAACCACTACTTCATAAGAAAGAAAAGCCTCACCTTTCTCCTGAGGAGAAGCTGCAGTTAGGGGCACAATGATGCTAATCCACCACACTACCAAGGCTTCTTAAACATTAAGCTGCTAACTACAAGGTCAGGAGCTCAAAGCCACCTGCTCCTTGGGAAAACGATGAGTCTTGGAAACTACTCTAAAAATTGATAGTCTTGCAGACTTAGAGGGGCAATTCCATTCTCTCCATAGGGGCTACTAGGGGTCAGAACTGACTGGATGGCAATGAGTTTGCTTGTTTTTTAACATGAACTGCAAGGTCATTATTTTGAAACCACCAGCCAAAGGCCCGATAGAAGAAGACAGGGCTGCTTACTCTGGTAAAGAGTTAACAGTTTTTGGAAATTCATAGCATCGGTATGATTTGCCATCAACTCAATGGTAGCAGTTTGGTTTTGGTTTTAGTGAAATATAAATAATAAAAAAAATGTACACGAAAATATGCTCAGTACAGTGTGCATGATAGTGAAAATCCACAATTCCCAAATGTTCAATTAAAAAAATGGTTAAAAACAATATATCTACTCAATGAAATAATTTATAGTGATTTCCAATGATTATGAAAAGTGCTCTTCAGACTATAATATTAAGGTGCTTAAAAAAATTTTGCATAATGTACAGTGAGATTACAACTCTGAAACAAACACAAGAGTATCTTATTAAAACAATGTTTTCTCTATCTGTTTAAATTAAGTATTACTTTTCCTTCTATTTCTCAGTATTTACTATAATTAGCATATAACACATTACAATCAGATTTTTTAAAGGGTCCATTCCTATACTTGGATTAATACTAATTTATATCATTATTCTGAACCAAATAAACTATGTCAAACAAGTACTTACACAGTACTTGATATCAGAGATGTTTACATTGACTCCAGTTGATCTCTTTAGATTCTCATCATGTGACACTACAACCTGTTCATCTTTTGTGATATGGCAGTCCAATTCCAGCATATCAGTTCCAATTGTAACTGCACTGAGAAAATAAAAAGTATAATAATGATAAGCATACTAATAATTCTGAAATGGAAGTAAGCACTTAGGTTACATTGTTGTTGAGTGTTATCTGGTCAATTCAAACTTTTAAGACTTTTGGTGTCAGAATACAACTACCCCATTGAGGGTCCTAAGCTGCGGTCTTTGAGGAGATACGTGTCCACAAATGTTTTCCCTCAGAGCCCTGAGTAGGTCCCGACCTCCCATTTTTTCAATTATCAGCTGAGTGCTTAAATACTGCATGCTAGGCCTCCTGTATTAGGATTTGGTAATGAGAAAACACAGGGAGTTCTCAACTTACAAAGCATTCTGATTATGATGAACTGTACCTGCAACCACCTTTTACACCATATTTACATCTTAATTCCACATCATGTCTACCCTGTGTTTATACTTCAAGCAGAATACGACTACTACATATAATATTTGTTATTAATATTCTCAGGTGTAATATTTCAAATCCCAAAGACAAATGAAAATCAGATACCAATAATAAAAAGCAATAATAAAGAAAATTAAATATATATTTGCAGTATTTGATTTAAATCAGAATCTATTTTCAGTGGAGAGTATTACAGAAGACAACCGGTTCATAAGTCGAGGATTATCTGTACTCTAAATTTAAAATGACATCATTATGTTGCCTTCTTCGCAACTGAACATAATAGAAAATGCGCTGGACCAGAAGCCACGAACACCCAGTTCCTGCTTTTCTTTGGGAACCAGTTGCTACTTTGCCAGAGATAAACTATATTAGTTTGGCCAAGTATCTTCCTCTCTCCCAGCCTACATTTCCATCCCTACACAAGGGTCATCTCCCAGGTTCCCTCCACTTTGAAGATTTCATGACTCTTACAGAAAGTATAGCGTTACAATGCTCAAGAGTACAAATTCTGATACCGGATTCCCTGGATTCAAATTCTGGCTCTACTACTTACTTAGATAAGTTACTTAACCTCTTCATGCTGCAGCTTCCTTTATTGTAAAGGAATGAATGGTAATATTAGCTTCCGTCTACTGTGTACCTTGTAGTCACACCTCAAATAGCCCCACCCTCTGCTGCCGCTCTCTTTGCAGGAATATATTTTGCAGGAAAAAAATACAATAATAGACAAAATACTTGACCATTCGTTTCACAAATGAGGATTCTCAAATGACCAGTAAGCACTCAACAGCTATTTAACATAAAAAATCATGGAATACAAGTAAGAACCACAGTAAGATATAGAATACATTCAGCAGAATAGATCGAATTAAAAGGATTTACAACACGAAGTGGTGGCAAGAGAATGAAGCAAGTGCAACACATATAATAGGCAGCGGAGTACAAATTGGCACGATCCTTTTATAGACAAACCCTCTCTGTGTGCTCACGTTGACTCTGATTCATCGTGACCCTCCAGGAAAGAGGAAAGCTGTTCCGTGGGGTTTCTGAGTCAATAACTCTTTTTTTTTTTTTTTGGCATCACTGCCCTCAGGTGGTGGGAGTAGGAGGAATAACTCTTTATGGAGCAGAGAGCCAAATTTTTCTTTTTATACAGAAGCACTCATGAGTTGAATTTTGCCTGTAATTTGTTCTGAATGTGACAAACGTATCTTCTGTTTTATGTGTAAACTTAAAATACATATAAAAAATACTATACCTATTACATATGTATTTTTGTAAATACCAATAAGTAAAGGTTTTTTAATGGTTTCTCAAGTGTATGGTGATCCATTTGGTTTAAAAAGAAAGTGGTCTGAGGGAAATACACAAAACCAATGATGGGAGCCTAGCTGGAGGATTTTTGAACTTCTAGCCATTCCAGAGCTAAAGATTACAAAATTACAAAGCTAGAAGAATGTGCCTTTGGAGTATATGATTTCCCCATTTTCTAACACTTTACCTACTTCTGAGAGTCTAATCCCCTCAGCCACCCCACTTTCTAAATGCTAATGGCCATCTGTTGCTATCTAAGTCTCATATTCTGATACTTCACAGAGGTCCATCTGTGTTTATCTTCACACACCACCATCAGTATCCTACCCTCTACCAGTTGTAAGAGGAAACAAAGAGAAAGCATGGGTCCTCAATACAAAAAATGTAAATGACAAAAGTTGTTAACTTTAAAATAGGCAGGATAAACAATCTGGAGAAGAAAACAACAGGATCGATGGTTCCGGCAGGACACGGGAGAAAGGAAGCAGTTTTAGTAAATCCAGGGACAAGGGAACAAATGATCAAAACCGTGGTGAAAAGGGCGGAGGAGGTCTTCTCGGGCAATGAAGGGTAATGTAACGGAAAGAAACAACTGAAACCCAAATGAAGGCTGAGCATGAGAGAGGGACAAGCGGGAAATAAAAGGAAATAGAGGAAAGAACTAGGAAGCAAAAGGAATTTACAGCAGTCTTAACAAAGGCATGCACATGTGCAAATATATTGCAAGGGGAGAATGATTTTCTGTGTAAATACAAGAATGGGGAAGCATATCTATGAGCATATATTTACAGGTTTAGTGTTAAGGTAGCAGAAAGACAATGGGTCTCCACTCAAGTATTCCCTCAGTACAAGAACACTTTGTTCTATTAAATTGGCATTCCATAATGCTCACCTTTCCTACACGAAAGCTGAAGACAAAACAGAGTGCATAAGCAAATGTGGTGAAGAAGGCTGATAGTGCTTGGCTATCAAAAGATAGAGCAGAGCGTCTGGAGTATTAAAGGCTTGAAGATAAACAAGCGGCCATCTAGCTGAGAAGCAACCAAGCCCACACAGAAGAATCACACCAACCTGTGTGATAATGAACTGTCGATAGGATCAGGTATCAGGCATCAAAGAACAAGAAATCATACCATTGTGAATAAGGGGGAGGACAGGGTGGAGACTCAAAGCCCATCTGTAGGCAATTTACAGAAGGGTCGCAGGGAGGAGAGGAGCCAGTCAGGGTGCAGTGTAGCAACTGTTAAACATACACCTTTCCTTTCCTTCCTAAACGCTTCCTCCCCACTCCCCCCACCATCACGATCCCAATTCTATCTTACAAATCCAGCAAGACCAGAGGATGTACACTGGTACAGATGGCAACTGGAAACACACAGAATCCAGGACAGATACTTCCTTCAGGACTAGTGGTAACAGTGGCAATATCGGGAGGGTGGAGGGAAGGTGGGGTAGAAAGGGGGAACTGATTATAAGGATCTACATATAACCTCTTCCCTGAGGGATGGACAACAGAAAAGCAGGTGAAGGGAGACATTTTAAGATATGACAAAAATAATAAAAATTTATAAATTATCAGGGGTTCATGAGGGAGGGGGGAACAGGGAGGAAGGGAAAAAATGAGCTGATACCAAGGGTTCAAGTAGAAAGCAAGTGTTTTGATAATGATGATGGCAACAAATATACAAATGTGCTTGACACAATGGATGGATGTATGAATTGTGATGAGTTGTATAAGCTCCCAATAAAATGATTTTTTAAAAAGTTAACTTTATGCGTTTTCTTCTAAGAATATTTTTTTTCTTTTTTTTTTTTGGGGGGGGGCATCACTGCTCTCCAGTGGTGGGAGTAGGAGGCCCAGCCCCACTGCTGGAATTGAACCTCCGGCCCAGTGGGCCACAGTCCCACACACAACCACTACGCCACCGGGGCTCAGTCCTTCTTCTAAGAATATTTACCTTCAACAGAAAACACTCTTTTGCCAATTTTGTTTTTGAAATCAAAACTGAGTAAAAATAACAACTAAACTAAAATATTCAGTTTTTCATTTTTCTGCATTTTGATGTTGTCTCAATTATTGTTGTGACTATTTTTAGAAATGTTTAAGAATTACATGAAAAATGTCTACTTATTGCATATTACACACTTGGTAACAATAAATAAAAAATTTAAGAATTTATACATGTATCAATGAGTAAGATATAAATTACCTTACTTGTAGCAGTCACCTAATCTGATGTGAATTTGAGAATTAGGAGTGTAGGGGTAGAGTCTAGCTTGTCAATCTGGAGACAACCAATGAGACCTCTGTGTGGGCGTGGCCTTTTTCTCTGAGAATTCTGGGAAATCTGGTCCTTCCTTCTTGGAAGCAGGAGACACTCACTCCCTCATTTGGAGACACTTGACTGACAAGGCTGGCTCCCTGGAAGGCATTCCTGAGAAGAAGCCACAGGAACTTTCCCTGATGTGGCCAGAAATCTGGACCTAGAGAAGCCATGGAGACTCCTGTCAGTGCTGACATGCTCACACCACCACTGGATCCAAAGAATTTCTACCCATTGGCTTGTGGTCATTCTGCATTTGGCATCATTGCAAGTGTTTCATGAGTCTGAAGAGGACTTACAGATTGGTATCTGACACATGGGCTAACATCAGATTAGACTTGGATTGGACTGGCATGGGATGCTTCCCTCAATGTTCAATTGCTCTTACATATAAACCTCTCCCATATATATGTGTGTGCTTATGAATTTAGTTTCTCTATTCGACCCAAAATAACATACTAAAATTATCTCTACCTTGCTAGGCAAATAACTAGAACTGAATACTTTTCTATCACTTTGACCTTCAAGATTTCTTTCTTTTTTAAAAATTTTTGGACATCATTGCCCTCTGGTGGTTGTGGAAGCTACTCAGCGCTGCTCCTGAGAGCAGCAGCTGGATTTGAACCGGCAAGCCTGCAGCCACAGTCCCACACGCAACCACTTATGCTACTGGGGCTCAGCCCAGCCTTCAAATTTTCTATAAATAACCTGCAGCTACTGCAATTAAAACAGCAGGGATTTTATAGCTGAGTTTCTGAAACACTAATTGTAGACACAAGAAAAATTCAGGGAGGCCAAGGTTTCTACATTTCCAGAAATAACAAAACAAAAAAATTCTAGCTCTAAAAAGAGTATAGGCAATTCCATATAAATATTACCTAACAATTTACAACAGACCCTTTGTTGAAGAATTTGAGTTCCATTAAATTAAATTTTTCTTTCTTTTTTTTTCTTTTTTTGGTGGTCATGGGCGCTACCCAGTGCTGCTCCTGAGAGCTGCCACTGGATTTGAACTGCCAAGTCCGTGGGCCGCAGTCCCACACTCAACCACTTACGCCACCGGGGCTCAGCCCTCTTTTTATTTATTTTTTGTTCTTTTTTCCCCATTAAATTCTTGTAACAGTGAGGTTGTATCATTTTTTTCTATTCCACAGATGAGAAAGTTAGGAATGTATATGTATACCTCAGAGTTAATGCAGGTTTATTTCCAAGCCATTCAAATAAGGTTGATTATGGGAATAGAGCCATTTAAATTTGTTTTCTATATAAAAGTCGTGTTTACAGTGTGGTCTATTAAGTACGCAGCAACATTATGAAAAAGTTTGAGGCATTGTGAGCATTACCAAAATAAGACACACAGTCAACACTTGCTGTTGAAAAATGGAGTGTGTTCCTGCTCCCACCACCAGAGGGCAGTGATGCTCCCCCCAAAAAAAAACAACGAAAAAAAATGGAGTGTGTCGTCTTCACCAACATGGCCGCAGGCCGGGAATGCGTATGAGCAGCTGCCTATGGAGATACCTGGGTCCAAAGGGGGCAGAACATGGTTGGAGAACAGCAGGGGGTGAAGCGGCCTTGAAAGGGACTTAGTTCACAGGGCTGTGAGGCATGAGACACGACTTCCTAAGAAGGCCCAGTTCCTCAGCTGTGGCCCCTCACAGAGATGAAGGGACAGCAGAAACAGAGGAGGGCACAGAGCAGATTCAGGAAGGTGCTGTGGCAAGTGGGGAGGACCCAACCAGTGTGGCTGTCACCAGCAAACAGTCAGCTGCCACCTCCCTGAACCCAATGTCAAGTGATGTACAGGGTGACCCAAGAGTCTGAGGAGCAGCTGGATGGCCAGGTGAAGGTACTGGCGTCATCAGTGGCTACCCTGCCACCCAATCCATGACCCAGATGGTGATCCAGGGTGCGTTCACCAGTGACCATGCAGTTGATGCAGAAGGGACAGCTGCGGAGACGCATTATACGTATTTCCCCAGCAGTGGGGCAGGGGGCACTATGTCGGAGCACAGCTGCTGTTGTTACTACCTGGGGCTCAGAGGCACTACTGGAGCAGGCAACTCCTCCTGGCACTGGCCAGTTCTGTGTCATGATGTCACCACAACATGTGTTGCAGGGAAGAAGCCAGCACTCCATTGCCCCAGGACTCACCCTTACTCCTCAAAATCAGAAGCTCCCCAGACAACTTGAGACGAGACCAGGGCTCAGCGTAACGAAGTGGAGCGAGTACCACCGTCGAGATCAACAACTGGATTGTGCAACTGTCCAAGATCACCCCAGCCTGCTCCATGGAGAGTAACAAATCTGGCCAGAGTAAAGGCGGATTCCGTCCAAAGCCTGTGACTATATCCAGGAGCTTTGGCAGAGTAACCACCGATTGCCTGAGGAACTTCAGGGGATTGGCCAGCTGCAGCTGGACAGTGATGTGCTTCGGCAGCAGGTGAAAGAGCTCAAAAACAAGAATCTGCTGCTTGAAGCCCAGTTGCAGCACCATGGAGTAGAGGTCAGCCATGAAGAATGACAGCAACTAACCTCAGGGAGTCAGGGGCTTCGGGTCCTAGTGCCCATTCTGAGAACTTCAGATAGTCCAGGAGCACCAGGCTAACGCCGTGCCCCTCTCCTTCATTGTCAACTTCTGGCATGGGACTCAGGGGACATTCAGAAAGTATGTCTTTGAACTGAGGCCGAGGTAGCAGCTGCTTGTGGTGTGAAACACCCATGTAGCTGTGCACTGATGACAGCGGCAACCACCCCCACCGAGCAGCCCCTGGGCCTGTGTGCTCCTCTTGCAGTGCATGGGCTGTCTCAACGCTGGATACTGGACACTAAAGTGGAGGGCTCGTCCTGGACTTGCCTAGCGTGCCCAGCACAGAGGGTCTGCTTATGCAGAAGCCCTGGCTTGCCTCGGGACGCCCGCCTCTTCCCTCCCTCTGGTTCTTCTTTCCTTGGAGCTGCTGTTCACATGCACACCTGGTCCAGCTGTGGAACAGGCTTTAGCAAGAAGTGGGAGAAGAGATGCGGAATCCAGAATGAAGCCAGCAGCTGGCTAAAGCCAATACAGTAATCTCTGGAGCCAGGGAGAACAAAAAGTAGGGGCCCACTTGGGGCCTTCCCCCCTGTAAGGTAGTTTCTGGATTTGTTTGGTTTTTTAAACATAGAATTGTTGAGATCCAAGAAAAGAAAAAAGAAAAGGGCTGAGCCCCGGTGGCGTAGTGGTTGTGCGCGGGACTGCGGCCCACTGGGACGGAGGTTCAATTCCAGCAGTGGAGCTGGGCCTCCTACTCCCACTACCGGAGAGCAGTAATGCCCCAAAAAACAAAAACAAAAAACAAAAAAAGAAAGAAAAGAAAAATGGAGTGTGCCAATAGACTCTCAATGCAGGGTTGCTACAAATCTTTAATATATTAAAAATGTGTATCTGTGAGGTACACTAAAGCAATATGCAATAAGACGAGATGTGCCTATATGAACTAGATTTCTTTTAAATCATGAAACCAGGTCACTGATTAATTACTTTGACTGACTGCCAACTTATCCTTCCAGCTATTATTAATATAATTTGCTTCTTTCTTTTACTATTCATGTTAATACCACAGGGACGTAATTGTCCTATGGGTATTTCCAAAAGCAGCCTGTTTTAATAACCTAGTTCTATTAGCCCTTAAGAACCAGATTTTACGTACTCAAGGGCTTAGCATCTTTGTGTGTATGCGTAAGCTTTACGATTCCTAATTTTAGCTCTAGGCTTACTATGGCTAGTGTTCATCTCTCTTCTGTTACTATCTTGCTTTGTTCTTGAGTGCCCCATTCTACATCTCATTCAACAAGTCACTTGTGAAGTCCTACTAGTGTCAGACCCTCAGGCAGGTGTCAAAATTGAGAGAGAAGTTTCCTGATTCTGTGGAATAAAAGAGCCACATTCATGATCTAAAGGAGATGGTCTGTGAAAGTATTTTACAAACCACATCAAAGCATTTTAAAATATAATTATAGCCATCTCTCCTTATCAGTCTTAATTATTTCTTTAGCCACACTCTAACATGATGAATTTCCCAATTATTTCTTTTTTGAAATTTTACTAGTACTTCATCCACATGTCATAAAATTCAATAATTCAGTCATAAAAAGAAGAGTTGTACAATTGTCACCATATTTCCACTTATATCTAAGGTTCTTTTGTTTTTCTGTACATACCTTGTCCATGTAGCATCACATTTTGTACACTTTGGTAAATATTTACGGATCAAAATATTTGTATACATGTACAGATTAGTGACACAGTATGTGAAGCATCTACCTTGAATTCAAATATTTCATTTTTAAAAATAGCATTTTTCATTCTATCAAATGTTTGCTGGTATGGGATGAATTGCGTTTCCAAAAAATATTTATCTATTAAAGTCTTGATCCTTGGGGGCAAAACAAAAGAGGAGTTCAACTGACCAGTGATGGGAGAAAAACCACAAAATCCCTAAAGAATCGCAATCATAGACTTCTGATGGTGGTGGGGCATCACTTGGCACCCCATCTGAACTGGTTGGGGGTTACTCACGAGGAGACCACACTGATAGTCTAACTCCATCTCTGACTGCAGGAATAGCACTGGGGACTTTTAGGATGTTCACTTTCAGGAATGCGTAAGACTAAAGGGATGTATGTGTGCTGTTAGGTATGCAGGACCTGGGTTATATAGCTCTGAGAGAAAGAGGGACTGGACTGATGGTTTATAACATGTCCTTCTCTTTATTTAACAGAGAGATATCTTATATTACGTTATGCTATGCTATTCGTTCATTTACTCATTCATTTATGCATCAATCTATATGAGATAGGCAAACTAGGCAATCTAGGCAAGTCAGCGACTGGACCGATGGTTCCTAGGGGGCGCTGGAAGGGAGGTAGGGAGAGGTGAGTGATGAGCCAATAATGACAAGTTCAGGGGAATAGTAAGTGTTCTAAAATTGATGGCGAGGAGGTTGTAGCTTTTCTGGTTATGTTTGGTTAATTGAATTTTACCTGAGAAGAATTACTGAGCAGTGAATGATGGGGAAACAGTGGGAAAGGGAGAGGGAGAGGAAAGAATAAAAAAATATATGTAATATGTGTACTTGTTTATATACATATATATGAAAATGCAATAAGTAAGCAGATGAACTTTGGCCCTCTATTTAAATCTTACCTCAGTACAAGAACAGTTTGTTCTAATGTGGCATTGTATAATACTCACCTTCCTGACACAAAACGGGTACATTAAGCAAATGTGAAGACAGCTGATAGTACCCAACTACTGAGATTCAGCATCTGGGATCTTAAGGGAAGCAACTAAGCCCACAGGGAAGAAGCATACCAGTCTGTGTGGTTGTGAGGTGTCAACAGGATGGGAAGAGGTATCAGATGTTCACAACCAAGCAACCAAATTGCTGTGAAGGGGTGAGGGGTTAGTGGAGACCTAAAACCCAGCTATAAGATATTTGGACAGTCCCTTTTAGAAGGGCCTCATGGAAGGGATGATAAATCCAGAGTGTAGTATGGCACTGATGAACCACATAACTCTCCTCCAGTTCTTTAACAGTTCCTTCCCTCACTTTTATGGTTTTTGTTTCATACCTCATTAATCATGTTAGATCTGTATATGTTCATTTGTATATTTAAGATTGTTTGGTACATTAAAGTCAAGATAGACAACCCTTCAGAAATAGTAACAGGAGTAATGGTTACCTGATGAGTAGAAAATGGTGGGGGATGGGGAGCTGATAGCATTTATGACCCTGTAACCCCACTCACTGGGATTGAACAGAATTGTGTGTGAATGGATATATTCGATTGTATAAGATATGGAAGGAAAAAACACTACTATATAAAAAAAGAAAATAATAAGGGTTCCTGGGAGAATGTTGGGGGAAGAAGGGGACAAAGGGGAGCTGATATCAAGGAGTTCAAAAAATTGTTTTGAAACTGCTTGTGGTGGCAATTGTATATTACTGCTCGATGTGATTGAACTGTGGAATGTTATGATATCTGTAAGAGCTCCCAATAAGATTATTTTTTAAAATAATTTAAAAAACAAAGTTTTAGTCCTATAATTGCAGCCTACGGTCTTGGTTCTGTGAGTAGAACCACAGCTGAGGCATGTGAGTGAGGGTGACTCAACTAAGAGGAATGGCCTGGAAGCAGATGTTAACTAAGTCTCAGGGGTCGTAATGAAGATTGATTGCTTGCCCATGTGGCTTATCACTTGAGCTTTGGTACATAAAAATGGCCAGCTGGGTCGAGCCCTGGTGGCGTAAGTGGTTGAGTGCGGGACTGCGGCCAGCAGGCTTGGCGGTTCAAATCCAGCGGCGGCTCTCAGGAGCACCAGAGGGCAGTGATGCCCAACAAAAAAAAAATAGAAATGACACAAAAATGGCCAGCTAAGGAATCTTGTGGTCTCTTCAGCTATGATGTTTGGTGGGATTAGTTAGCATAAATTTACAAGGCAACTAATTAGAGCAAACTGGCCAGGGAGACTGGAGAGGCAGGTCCACATATTTTTAAGAACTTCACTCACACAGCACAAATTGGGATGCTAGTGAAAGTAATCTTTTGCATGCAGTTTTTTTCTAGTTTAGGAGATGTGCAAATGAACCCCCACTTGTTTTGGTGTCTTCCTGCTGCTTACTAAAAGCAATAAAAAGTACTTTTCATGTGTTAGCGTTGGAGAGTATCTGGTGTGATCAGACTTTGTTCCAAAGAACACATAGCACCAGGTAGGTCCCAAATGTAATCACATCTGATTTATAAAAAGAACAGACTAGATATAGAGATGAACATGGGGAAGACAAACACAAAAAAACGCCCTGGGCTCATCCCCTGAATTTGGTCTTCTGGTTTCCCAAACTGTGTAAAAATAAATCTCTGCTTTTTAAGTCACCCACTTGTGGGATCATTTTTACTACAGCAGCATGAGATGACTAAAACAATAGTGTCTCAATTTCCTAATTACTATGCTTCCCAATTTCTTAGCCACTGCTGCACACACATATTATTTACATATTCCCTAGTCTCTTATTCACCTCTTTATCGTAAAATACATGCTTTGTGATAAGTAAATATTTATAAAAAATCAAGTTTTTTTTTTTTTTTTTGGTTTTTGGGGCATCACTGCTCTCCAGTGGTGAGAGTAGGAGGCCCAGCCCCACTGCTGGAATTGAACCTCCGTCCCAGTGGGCCGCAGTCCCGCGCACAACCACTACGCCACCGGGGCTCAGCCCAAAAATCAAGTTTTAATTGGTCATATTTTTACTTATCTTTCCCTCAACTACTCATCCTACAAAGGTTAAACCATACTTAAGCTCAGTATCTGTCTTCTATAATGGATTTGTGGTTCAGTGACTTACTTAATATACTTCTCCTAGCCTTAACCTTTGTATTTCCTCCTCTTCTGAGAAGTCTCTGAACAGAAGGTGGAGGAAGATGCCAACAGGATTACATGGTTCAGCTGTGAGTGATTACTCACAACTGAACAGTCAATGAAAGACTTAGAACTCTTAACATGGGGATTGACCAATTTTGCTATGTCCTGGGTTTAATATGTGCTGCTTCAGAATCAGGAAATGGTGAGGGATTCTCATCACTACCTAGAAAAATGAACCAAGCTGACCAAAATCACCTTTTTTGGATCCCGTGTTGAACTTTCTTGAACCAGGAGAGAGATCTGTTGCACAGAGGAATGGCAGCAGCATCAAGAACATGAGACACAGTGTTGGATTTCCTGGTCCATAGAGCAAGTAAAGCTGAGGCTCACAGAATGGGATGTCTCTAGCTACTTAAGTGGAGGAATTAAGTTTGTGTACCTACAGGGCTAGTGCCTCCAGACGCACATTTATGGTGGGTTCGACTGCCCTTTGAACATTTAATGGCAGTACTAAAGGAGCTTTGTAACATTTCCCTGAGCAGGGCAGAGGCTAAGGTCCCACTTGGCTGAAAGGCCAACTACCAGATGTGTGCTAGCAGGCATGGGTGAAAAGAGGTGCTCCTGAGCAAAAGAATGGTATTCTGAGCATTTCTAATACTAAACTACCTGTTAACTTCCCTATCAAACCCCTTAAATGTGAGTATGTCTCTGTGTTCAGTGTGGTCACTGCAATGAATTCATGAGGCCAACAGAGAAGTAGATAAATGATCGACTTTACGATGCTCTCTGTCTGAATAACAATTATCAATTATCGTCAGAGGGGAGTCACCAGAAGCTTAATCCAGGAGTAGAGCCAGCAAATGGATTCTGGGCTCCCACTGTCACCAGCAGCCTTCTGCAAACCAGGTGTTCACAATTTAAGCTCTGACACCATTCCCTCCTTCAGATGCTACAATCCATGGATCTGAGATAGCACACAGGCTGGTATGCTTCTTCCATGCAGACTTGGTTGACATTTAAGTAATCTTGAATCTGATTCTCATTTCCCCTTTTGAAGTCAAGAGGAGGTCAGACACAGCCCCCACACTACTCTTTTTTTTTTCTTTTTTTGGGGGGGCATCACTGCTCTCCGGTGGTGGGAGTAGGAGGCCCAGCCCCACTGCTGGAATTGAACCTCCGTCCCAGTGGGCCGCAGTTGCATGCACAACCACTACGCCACCGGGGCTCAGCCCCAAACATTTTTCTCTTATTGTTCAGAAAGCAGAGGTACTTAAAAACAAGCAACAACAAAAAACTTCTGCATAACTTGACTAGTATCAAGCTCTAGCAGTGAAAAAAAAATAGAAATTTACTCTTCTTAGCAAGGTAAATCAGGAATAAAGAATGCCATTCATTTTTTTCCCCTAAATCTTGACATTACTGTTTCATTTCTGCTGACAAAGGAAATCATCTTTATAGGTAGACCCCCATTTGCAGCATATTTGAGTTTCCATGAAGTGGTGTCTCAAATATGTCTATTTTTTTCATACACATTACAATTAGAAATTTGTTCTACATGCAACATTGCTGAGCATAATTCATTAACATGATCATTCTCTGATGTAATATTTACAACTCCCAAGGACAAGCAAAGATCAGATTTACAAAAACACTGATAATAAAAGACATTAATAATGAAATAAGGTATTCAATTTACAGAACAGCTGTCAGAATGAAACCCTGTCCAAGTCAGGAACCACCTGTATATTCTTCTAAGGCCTTTAAAATAAAATGTAAGGCAAGTACATATGAAAAGCAAATTTTACAGTGATGCCCACACAAAAAAGCAAATTTTGAAAACAAGTAAAAAGAGAGCTCATAGAACAATATTTTTTTAGAACAAAAATTTATAAGACTAAAAAATCAAACAACCGGAGAGCAGTGATGCCAAAAAAAATCACATAAAAACAAAACAACACACATTGCCAACAACATTTTTAAGGTTAAAATGAAAACATTATTTCCTTTTAAATAATTTCAGTCAACTAACAAGTAGTCTTATAAATAAATATACCTAATAAACATCTTCAATAACATATAAAAGAGTTTCCATCTGAAGTATCAGAGAAACTTGCACACATACACAGAGACAAAAATACAAAATTTTAAACGTTAATGAAAGCTAGCATGTGGTAGCTAGAGAAGGTTGTGGTACTTTACAATGCTACTGCTTGAAAACAGTAGTTTAAGAATTGGCTAGGGCTGAGCCCCGGTGGCGTAGTGGTTGTGTGCAGGACTGCGGCCCACTGGGACGGAGGTTCAATTCCAGCAGTGGGGCTGGGCCTCCTATTCCCACCACCGAAGAGCAGTGATGCCACCCAAAAAAAAAAAATTAAAAAATTAAGAATTGGCTAATTGGGACTGAGCACCGGTGGTGTAGTGGTTGTGTGCAGGACTGCGGCCCACAAGGTTGGCGGTTCAAATCCAGCAGAAGCTCTCCAGGAGCAATGCTGGGCTTCTTACTCCTACCAGGGCAGTGATGAGCACCCCCCAATCCCCCCCCCAAAAAAAGAATTGGCTAATGAACCTAACCAGGTATTTCCACTAGGAGTCATAATCAATATTCGCTAACTTTGTGTTTACTGCGAATTTCCAGAACATTAACCATCTAACTGACTCTTGGAAGCCTGTGAGAGAGTAGAATTATGCTTCATGGGGTTTCCAGTGGGTGATTTTTCAGAAATAGAGTTATCAGGTCATTCCTTAAAAGCAACTTTGGTGAAGCTGAACTTATTAACGATTTGTACCACTCAGGAACCCCATTATAGATTGGGGAAACTACCATGAATAAAAAATTTTACTGTATTTTAAGCACACTCCCCCCAAATCATTCAAAGTTATGAGTCTTTTTTCCTAGTCATAATTTCCCTTAAAACCCAGCCAACAAGTAATTGAAAAAGTATAGTGTGTGTGTGTGTGTGTATCTGAGTGGAAACTGTATGTGTACGATTTTTTACCTCCACATTTAGTTATACATAGCTAAACATATAAAATCTCAGTAGAGAAAAGAATTAAAAACCAAATTAAAGCATTCTATTACAGTCTGTGACAAAAAGAAAGATTTTAGATTTTTGAACCTGTAAGAGACATTTGCAATCACCGTCAAAAGGCATCCTAGAAAAGAACAGGAAAAGGATGAAAAATGAAAAATACAAACAGGACAGAACTCAGACAGAATGAGAATATGGAGTAGTGCCCCTGTACTTCCTAGCCTCAATTATTTATATATAACAATGGGTCAACAACTAAATAAGGAATTATTTTTCTCACTAAATGTGAATAAGTGTAGTATTTCCCATTGGATTGAAGCTTTCATATTCCTTATTTTATTTTTCAGGAATAAACAAATTGTATTCTCACCATTACAACAGACCAATGATAATAATCACTGCACTGAGACACAAAAAAGAGAGTATTAATCAACTTTCAGTCCAGTCTCTCCTACTGTTGCTCTGAAGTGCTCTAAAAAACTTCTAGATGAAATAGGAATAACTTATACATAAAGCATTTTCACTTTATCTTATTTTTAAAAATAAGAACAATGTTCCAGAGGCCATGAAAGGAAACAACCAGATTTCAAGTTTAGGTCTTTTTAAAAAGTACAGGGTAGAAAGACACATATTCTTGTTCATAAACAACAGCTAATGTAACAGTTGTTTCATTTTCTCCTTTTTCCTCTTCTCTCCAAGACTAATTAGCATTATAAACAGTATGTTCCTTGTTATAAATGCCTTCTTTCAGTGTTGGAACTTTAGTATCTTTTGACAATCCAAAACTCTGATCTAGTTTTGTTTTTTTTTTCAATTATATAGAAGCCAAGCACTTTTATAATACTTCACACTATATTAAAAAAGTTATTGTAATAAAATGGAAACAAGTATGAAACATGAATGTTTCATGTTTACTATTCTTACTTTGTAAATCATTATCATCTTTAAGTACCTTTTTACATACTTACTGCTGAAAGGCTGTCATTGTGTTCTCCAAATTTTCTCCAGCACCTGTAAAAATATTAAACTTCCTTTACTTAGCTATTCTGAACATTGTATTTTATTAAGAAATTTAGTAAGATACATCTAGAGGATCCTGATACGCTGGTGCTTATTATATATTAAATGGTGTGGTAGTTACATAATCTGGGATCACCTTGAGATTATTCAGAGTGAAGGGATGGAGTTTCGGCTGTCAATCGGGCTGCAGCTTGATGACCTCATTTGGGGGCACAATGGAGATCAGTAGCTCACTGGCAGCCAGACACACACTCCCTTGAGACACTCCTGTGGAAAGCTACATGGGGCTACACTGACGGAACCAGAGCCCTGAAGCTGGAGGATCCACGTAGAGATCCACGCCAGCACCGAAATGCTTCCACACCACTGCATCCACAAGACTTTCCACCCAATGGCCTGTGATCTTCCTGCATTTGACATTACTGCATGGCTGCATGAGTCTGAAGAAGAATTTATAGACTAGTATCAGATATATGGGCTAATATCAGACTTATAGACTTGATCTGGACTGGGATGTTTTCTTAATATACAATTACTCTGTGATATAAAGTTTTCTATTATACACATGAGTGTCTCTGAATTTGTTTTAGTTAACTTTGACACAAATAGATATTAAATAAAAGTGTTGTAAAGAGTGTGGTGGTATTTTGATTTTTTTCCCCTTTTCTTTTTTAATCAATAACAGGAAGAATCAAAGATCAAAAAATAGCCGCAGGGGCTGAGCCCTGGTGGCGTCGTGGTTGTGTGCGGGACTGCGGCCCACTGGGATGGAGGTTCAATTCCAGCAGTGGGGCTGGGCCTCCTACTCCCACCACCGGAGAGCAGTGATGCCCACCGCCCCCACCCCCCAAAAAAAAAAAGTCTAGGCAGAATGACCTAACAATCCATTTCTGAGAATCAGCAATGAAAACCCTGTAGATCACAAAGCAACTGATCGTGAGGATGGTGCAGGACGGAGGGGTGTTTCACTCAGTTGCGCAATAGGCCACATTACCTTCCACCACTGCTGCTTCACCTGGTGAAGGAAAACACTACTCCTGTCCTTAGCAAGGGAAGAGAATGGGCAGACTGCTTCTCACCTTCTCTACTGTTCTCTACTCCCCATTGTGCCAGAAACAACCTAGGAGAAAGAGTGACTTGACTGTCTGCGGTTCTTTTAATTAGGAATACCTCCTCCTCAGAAGGAACAAATTTTCTGCTCAGCTTGCCAGGGCAGGCCTTGCCAATGTTAGGAAAGGCTTCCAGTTTTAAAGTTAAGATCAATCTGGGAATGACATTATAGAGTCTAAATTTAGCACCACTGGTATTATAGCTGATATTTTGACTATCCCATGCCTATGTTTTTATTTTTGTTATTTGCCTATGTTTTACTTTTACCTTGGTTTCCAACTTGGGAAAGTTCTGTAAACACAGTAGTTTTCTAACCTTCTCAAATTCCAATGGCTAGGCTCTATCTTATACATCTCTTATCACTCCGTGAAAGAGTGATCAGAGCACCCAATAAAATGATTTACTTTTAAAAAGAGAGAGAGGTAGGGGGGAAGAAGAGCGATACTAAGGGCTCAATAGAAAGTAATTGTCAAGAAAAGAATGATGGCAACATATGGACAAATATGCCTGATACAATTGATGTAAGATTGTTATAAAAATTTTAAGAGCCCTCAAAATGATATGAGAGAGAGAGAGAAGAAAAAGTGATCAGTTAGGATGTTTGAAATGATAGTTTAACTGAAAAATGTTTCACAATAATCTTAGGATTGATTGGTCATGAGTCGATAATTGTTTGCAGCTGGATAGTAGGTTCTTAAAGTGAACTACTTCCACAGATGCATGAAATGTACCGTAAGAAATTCAGAAGATAGTTTTTGTTTGATCTTTTACACTAATAGAAAAAAATGAAAAAATAGAAATTCACCACCAATATCTATATTCAAAGTCTGCCTAACATTTTATATCTTTTATATCTGCATTATATTTGAATTGTAATGCATTTAAACCAAATGGCTTAAACATATATACATCATTACTAAAAATCTGTCATCTGTTTTATAAAGTTAATATAGAGCCACCACTAAATAGAAAATGAAAAAATGGTCAAGTTATTGCAGCTATTATGAGCCAGATAGTATGATTAGCCTTTCATATATCATTATCAAAGGTCTCACTATCACATTATGAGGTACTATTATCCCAAGATCAAATTGAGCTTACATAGGTCACAAAGCCAATATGGAGAACTGGGACTCAAGCACAAGCAGTATGAGTTGCGCCTCCACTTCAGTTTTTGGGTTTTTTTTCCACTTCAGTTTTTGTTTTTGTTTTTTTGGGGGGGCATTACTGCCCACTGGTGGTCGTGAGACCTACCCAGCACTGCTTCTGACAGCTGCCGCTGGATTTGAACTGCCATGTCTCTGGGCTGCAGTCCTGCACTCAGCCACTTATACCATCAGGGCTCAGCCCCACTTCAATTTTTGATTGGTAAATATGCTATAGTTCTGCTTTGGGGTCATCTATTTGTCACCTTTATTTCAGTCTCACAGATAAGGTTCACAGATGGGCCATTATTTCATATCCATCTCCTATTATTTATTATAAAGCTTGAAGATAAATTCCACAAGGATAATAACTGGAAATTACTTGCTAGATTCATATGGTGAACACCTAGTGAGTAGCTAAGGGACTAATTAAGAATTATTTCATTCTTCCCAAAGGAATTATTTGGTGGTAGCTTTTCTCTCATGGGGTAGTCTGAATTCTCTTGCTCTCTAATTATAACATTATTCATAAAACCAGGTTTTGGGCTGAGCCCCGGTGGCGTAGTGGTTGTGCGCAGGACTGTGGCCCACTGGGATGGAGGTTCGATTCCAGCTCCATGGAGCAAAGGCTGGGCCTCCTACTCCTACCACCTGAGGGCAGTGATGCCCCCCTACCCCCCAAAAAACCCATGTTTTATCTTAATCCCACCCCCTTTCCATCAGCAGATTAGATAATGTCTGCCTATGGAAATAGCCATCCCACATTCACACATTCATTCTTAAGTAGTATTGTGTTAGTCTAGGTAAACTAGGGAAGCAAATCCACAGAAACGCCTATGAATAAGATAGAATTTTATATAAAGGGTAAGCGTACAGTCAGAAAGCATCCCATCTAGTGCTGTCCAAGCCCATAAGTCCAACATTAGCCCAACACCAATCTACAAAGTCCTCCCCAATTTCACAAAACACACGCAGTGACGCCAGCTGTAGGAGGAAAGCCAAGTCAGTGAGCGTGTCAGCATCTCGGGGAAGGCAGGGGTCTCCACACGGCTGCTCCAGCTCCCAGGGCTGCAGCAGGGTGGGTCCATGTGGCTTCTCCTCAGGGGTGTCTCCCAGGAAGTGAGCCTTGCCGGCTGCAGCAGGGAACTGGCTATGGCAGCTGCGCCCTGGGTCGACCATCAGAGAGCAAGAGAACTGAGAACCCGAAAGGCAAAGATGACCGAGTCATTTATCTCTCTGCCCTTCAATTAATCCCACAGGTGTGGGCCAGGTTGGCACAATAAACGTTAACGGAAGTATAGAGGAGAGGAAGGTTTGAGTGCAGAATTTACATACTGGCCCAGTAGAACTCTCTTATCACTTCTCTGCATATTTCTTTCTCTCACCAGTTTTCATTTTTCACTGCAAAAAAGCCTATCAATATATCCAGTTCATTTTACTTATTCCTTTCATTTTATATTCTCCCAGTTTTCGTTTTTTAATAACTTTTTCTTTGTATAGTATTTTGTAATTACTTTGTGATTGATTAGTTTTTAGTAGAGTAGGAAATGTAAAGAAAACATCCTCTTCTACATCTTTAACTAGATTAAATGTTGTAAATGAAATGTCTAGTTTTCCTTTTAACTTTCTAATGTTTTATATTACAAAAGATGTTCAAAAAACACTGTATATTTGTTTTATGAATATACCCCAACCACCATTATCACTAATATCACAGGGACAGGTCTGGCCTGTGTAAAGCCTGCACGATGAGTCACCATCAACTCAATGGCAGTGAATTCGATTTTGGTTTTGGAGGAATGACCTAGCCAACTGAAACAGTCCTCACGGTTAACAAGTGAGAAAAAGTCCGTGATTATAGCAATGAGGAAACAAAAAGAGACTTGATGCCCTTCCATGGGGCATGTTCCAAAGTATAATAGCAGAATGCTACTTCAGAGACACAGTTGAGACTCAATTTCCTACTTGAACAACCAATTAAAGTTTAAGTCTCAGAAACAGTCAAACAATCCAAGAACAGTCTTTTCCTTCAATCTTATCTTCTATCACATCAACCAAAGGACAGTGTGTGACAATACCCTGCTAGACGCTAAAGGTGAGAGCGTAGGGAAGGAAACTTGATGATCTCACCAACTGTGCTTTTGTTTTTTTAATCTTTGGCCACTGAGCCAAAATAAATAGGCCTCTTTTTATAAAACTCAATTCAACTGGCCTAACCACATAAATTAGGAAGAATGATCAAAATAATTTTTCCTCTGTTATCCTTACTTCTCTAGCTAACTCACTAAGGATCTGGAAGAAATGCACAATTACAGCAAATGCAGAAAAAACAAGTTACCTCCAGGTAGCAATATTTCACCTCTTGCCATGGAGGGTCTTTCAACTGACAGCGACCCTGAAGGTAAGGTCAGTAAATCTACAAAAGCCAGCCTCCCCCCCCCCCTCGCCCCCGCCCCATCTTCCTCCTGAGAGCAGGCTGGTGAGCCTGAACTGCTGGTTAACGGAACACTTTAACCACACTCACTGTGCAAACAAGATTCCTGCTAATAGTTTTGGAACTTATTTTTGTTTTTTCACTTCTGCATTTTCCAAGTTTTCTACAATGGATACATGTTACTCATGTAGTCAGGGAAATATTAACAAAATTAATACTTTTATATAGTAATTATGAAGATGGGCTTAGAAACCATTTCTTGCTCACCACTAAACCCGAGAGTTTAGTTCTATTAGTATTTTATCAATGCAATGTAAGTGTTCTTTGGACAAATAAGTCTGAGAAATGTATGGAAGATACCTAACTTTCAGTAGATCAATAAGAGTCAAACAGCTATTATTTGTATTATATATCAGGATCTGTGCCTTAGGTTAAAGCCACAAGAATTCAAAAAACCTGATCTCTGCTTTGAGTAACTTATAGCTCAGTGAAGCAAACAGATATATTAACCAATCTTATAATCCAATACAATGTATGCTTTAAAGGATCTTTAAGAATAGTCTACAGCATATAACTTTGAAATAGTTAAGTATTTTCTATTTTAAGGACAATTAATCTTAGTAAAAGGCAAAATTATTATACTTTTGAAAATATTGGGCTGAGCCCCCGTGGCGTAGTGGTTGTGCGCGGGACTGCGGCCCACTGGAACGGAGGTTCAATTCCAGCAGTGGGGTTGGGCCTCCTACTCCCACCGCCGGAGAGCAGTGATGCCCAAAAACAAACAAACAAATGAAAATATTAATATAAGATAATCTAATTCCTTCTCAACCAGTTTAAAAGTTTTATTGATAAATATAACTGAGGGAGGATCCTTTATATCCATACTGTACTTCTCTTTTTTTTAATCGTTTTTTTGAGGGCTTGTCACAATCCATGCATACACCCATTGTGTCAAGCACATTTGAACATTTGTTGCCATCATCATTCTCAAAACTATACTTTTACAGTCTCCTATACATCTAATCCTCATAACAGCACAGATAGTTAAGAGCCAGGCAAACGGTCCCCATTTTATTTTATTTTATTTATTTTGGGGGGGGGGGGCATCACTGTTCTCCGGTGGGAGTAGGAGGCCAGCCCCACTGCTGGCATTGAACCTCCGTCCCAGTGGGCCACAGTCCCACGCACAACCACTATGCCACCGGGGCTCAGCCAGCCCCCATTGTATAGATAAGGAAATTAAGGCTTACTCTAAAGCTAATAACTACTAGTAGATCTCAAATTTGACTCAGGTCACATAGTCTTTATAATGCTTCCGTAATAAACATAATACATTTAGTGGACATTAAGGAGTCTAAGTTACACTGAACCAGGTGTATACACTTCATCCACAAATCACTGTAAATGTTTCAATCTTAGAATGGCCTTCTAACTGGTATACATAGACTCTCCACTACTTCAGGCAATAGAGGAAAAGTTCAAATGATAATAATTTGCACACAGAAACCAGCATAGTTGCTGTTATCAGCATGCAAGGCAAAATGAAAAGCAAGAGTTGACTCTTGCCTAGTCATTCATGTCTCTTATTTTTTAGATACAAGTATCTTGCTGTTTTAAATATCTCCTTCATAACTCTGGATTCAATTGTATTATTTGAAGACAGAGGCTCAATGGACCCAGTGGGAAAATTCTCACCCTTCTTGAGGGAGTCCCAATTCAATTCCTAGTCAAAGCATCTCATGTGCAGCCACCACCATCCTGTCAGAGGAGGTTTGCATGTTGTTATGAGGTTGAGCAGGTTTTAAAGGCACTCTCAGACCAAGACACACTAGAAAGAAATCTACTTGTGAAATCCAGCCAGTGAAAACTATGAGTAATAAGGGTCCAATCTGCTATTGATTGTGAAGATGGCACAAGGCTGGGCAATCTTTAGCTGTTGGACAGCCAAGAATGGGGTGGGAATGGAGAGGGACTTGAGAGACGCAAACAACATTTGTTTGAGCATTTTGAACAGAAGTTACTATGGTGCTGACTTTTCCATGGAAGGTCTGGGGTAGGAGCCATGTTGGGCCCAAAAGTAGTAAGATGAAAAGAAGCCCCTGCAACCAGCAAGACACCCAAAAAATGGATGAGGAGGATAAAGCTTTCAAGCAGAAACAGAAGAGCAGAACAAACTGGAACAACAACAAAAAGACCCTGGAACAGCTGAAAGCAAAGGCCACAGGGAAGGGCATCCTGGCCACAGGTAGAATTAAGAAATCTGGCAAAAAGTAAGCTGACTGAGGCAATGATGATCCTAATTCCAATGCTATTAAACATCTGGATTCTCTGTTATATCATCTGTTGTCACGAAGAGTTAGAAGGAAGTCTTATCTTGGAGCCTGCTATCCACTCAAGAATAAACTTTTTTAAAAGAATAAGAAAAAGATCCATACAATATTTCATTTCTTTAGTTCTTCTCACTCAGCCATCGCTATATTAGCTATGAGGTTGGCGTGAACCCTGTCCAAAAACCTGCTAGTGCTGCTCTTCAGTCTTTATTATATCCTGAATTCTGTACTATCTGGACTTAAATCAGCTCGAGTTATTTTCTTTGTTTTTGTTGTTTTTTAAAAAAAGGTACTACAGTGTTTTTATGCAGAGCAAAAGGTTTTGAGTCAACAGATACTTATCAAAGTTCTCTTGAGAGGTTTGGTCACATCTTTGAGTACAGAAATACTGATGCCACTTGTACAAATAAGGACTCAAATCTTTATATAAGCAGTTAAACTAAAACCACTATTATCTAGGGAGAGAAAACACTTTCAATGTGTTTCTAACAGTAAATGAAAATTGGACACCTATCTTATTATCTTGGCTTTGACATTGTTGTATTAACCTAGAACTCATTTTATTTTATTCTCTGTTGTTGTTGAGAATATACACAGCAGCACATTTACCAATTCAACAATTTTGATAGGTACAGTTCAGTGGCCCTGATTATATTCCTTAAGCTATGCAACTATCTTCACCACCCATTTTCAAATTGTTCCTCACCCACTAACTTAAACTCACTGCTCCTTAAATCTGTTAATCTTCCAAACTGCTATTGTCAATCTGATCCCATGTCAATAGTTCTTTTCAAAATACAGTGCTCGAACTCAACTTTCCTAACTAAAAAGTAATTAGTATTTAATTAACTACATCTGTAGACACAGACAATGTAAATGATCAATATCAGCCAAAACAAGGCCAAGGATTGACTATGAAACAGATCATCAATTTCTCATATGCAACTTTAGATTGAACCTGAAAATTAAATAAGTCCACGAGAGCCAAAAATGCAACCTTGAATTTAGTGACCCACTGAATTTTATGACCATCTCAAGAACAGACTTGACAAATTGAACACAAACCAACGAAGACCAGCTGAATTGTGGGATGATGACATCAAGAACACCATCTGTGAGGAACGCAAAGGATCATTAAAAAGACAGGAAAGGAAGAAAAGACTAATGTGGATGTCAGAAGAGACCCTAAACTTGTTTTTGGATAGAATAGCTAAAGTGAATGAGAGAAATTTATAAGTAAAAGAGATAAAAAGTGATTCTATAAGGCAGCTTAAGAAAACATAGTGTTCCTTCGGATTTTCTGTTCCTCATATCTAAGTATTGGTCTGAGTGGCTAAAAAAGAAGGAAAAGTAAAACTGAAGTGGACTTGAAGTCTTTGATGATTTACAAGTTTGTTTCAAACATAGGAAAAATGAAATGAAATGTACAAAGGCCTGGAATTATAAAATCAAAAAAGGGAAGAATACAATCAGCATTTCTCAAGCTGAAAGAACTGAATAAAAAAATTCAAGTCTCAAGTTGGACTATTGAAGGATTCTGAATCCTTCATTATAATGGGATATGCACTGGACCGCTACAACCACAAAGTCTGCAGCTCGAAACCACCTACCACTCCACAGGAGAAAGATGAGACTTTCCACTCTTGTAAAGAATTAGTCTTGGCTGAGCCCCGGTGGCGTAGTGGTTGTGCGCGGGACTACGGCCCACTGGGACGGAGGTTCAATTCCAGCAGTGGGGCTGGATCTCCTACTCCCACCACCAGGGGGCAGTGATGCCCTGAAAACAAACAACAACAACAACAACAACAAAATTCAAGCATCCAGTCAGGTGGGAGCTACACCTGGGCGGTCCAGACTAGGTCCCGGATCATGACCTCACCTAGCTGGGCTTAAACTAGCAAATGGGATCAACCACACCTCCCCAGGCAGTCTTGAAATATCCTGGCTGTGGAAAGGGCACCCTCTACCTGGCGTCTGATCAGCGGCAGGTGGGTGGGTCTGGTCCTATTTGTGGCCACAGCCTTTCCCTTGTCCCTGCTCCGACCCCTGGCTTCTCTGGCTCGTTCTGCACATGGGGGTGCTCTTTTCCAGGTGCGAACCCCAGCTAGCCTTGGCACACTTCCCAAGGACAGGAAAACCTGAAACTTGTTCATCCTTCTCAAAAACCCACTTGGATTACAAAACAGGCCTCGATGTGAATTCTTTCATTGTGTGAAGCCAAGAATCAAGGTATTACCCACTCCAGAAACCTTACAGATTCAGAAGAGGATGTGAATAAGGGATCTCACTGCTGATGGCAGATGGATCTTGACTGAGTGCAAAGAATATCATAAAGATATTCACTTGGGTTTTTTTTATGTCAGCTTGTGTTTTACAAACTATATAAGGCCTTCAACTAAGTGGACCATAACAACAAACTATCAATAACATTGCAAAGAATTCCAGAACATTTAACTGTGTTCATGCAGAACCTGTACACAGGCCGAAGGACAGTCATTGAAACACAGCAAGAGAATACCGAATGGTTTTAAAGCAGGAAAGGGGCTGAGCCTCAGTGGCGTAAGTGGTTGAGTGCAGGGCTGTGGCCCGCAGGCTTGGTGGTTCAAATCCAGCAGCGGCTCTCAGGAGCAGCACTGGGTAGCGCCCACGACCATCAGAGGCAGTGATGCCCCCCCCCATAAAAAAACAAAAACAAAAAGCAAGAAAGGTGTTTGTTAGGGTTGTTTTCTTTCTCCATACATATTCAATGTGTATTCCAGAAGCTGGACTATATGAAGAAGAATACAGCATCAACACTGGAGTGAGGTCGTTCACAACATGTGATGTGAAGATGATACAATCTTGTTTGCTATAGCAAGAAAGACTTGAGATATTTGCTGATAAAGATCAAAGACTTCAATCTCCAATACAGATTGCAACTCTTAAAAAACAAAAATCCTCACAACTGGACTAACAGACAACATGATGATGGAGAAAATACTTAAGTTGTCGGGCTGAGCCCCAGCAGCGTAGTGGTTGAGTGCGGGACTGTGGCCCACGGGCTTGACAGTTCAAATCCAACAGCAGCTCTCCAGGAGCAAGGCTGGCCCTCCTACTCCCACCAGGGGACAGTGATAACCACAAAAAAAAAATAAAATATAGGGCTGAGTCCTGGTGGTACAGTGGTTGTGTGCGGGACTGCGGCCCACTGGCTTGGAAGTTCAAATCCAGCAGCAGCTCTCCAGGAGCAAGGCTGGGCCTCCTACTCCTACCACCAGAGGGCAGTGATGCCCCCCAAAAAATAAAATTAAAATTAAAAAAATAAAATAGATAAATAAAAAGAATAATGTATAAAGATATCTCCTTGAGAATTAAAATGTGCCTGACCCAAAGTATATTTTCATTCACTTCATATGCATGTAAAAGCTAGACAGTAAATAAGGAAGACAGAAGAATTGATGTATTTGAATTATGGTGGTGAAAAATACTAAAGATACCATGTACTATTAGAAGAACAAACAAAACTGTATTACAGGAGGTAGGGTTAGAGTGCTCCTTAAATGTGTGGAATGGCGGACCGGAGGCACTGGTGGCGTGGCATACAGACTCTCTACGGGTGGAAAACATGTGTGGAATGTTAGAAGAGTTGTAAGAATCCCCAATAAAGTGATTTTTTTTTTAAAGTGAGGATGGAGCGAATTCCCAGGGCTGGCTGCAGGGCTGGCCTCAGCTGCAGACGTAGCATCCTCTCCCTAGATGACAGCACTGCAAAGGACAACCCTGAAGATACAGTTTTGGGAGAGCAGGCATAGCAGTGGGGACTTTTAAGATGCTCACCTTTCAGACAGGAATGCTAAAGACTAAAAAGGTGCATGTGTTGTTAGGTATGCAGGATCCAGGATAGGTAATCCTGAAAGAAATGGGGACTGCACTCTATTTCAAAGAGAGATATTCATCTGCTCTATGTCAGGACACCTGTTAAGACTTGTGACTATCTGCATACTCGGGTTGTTGTTTTTGTTGTTGTTGTTTATCTATACGAGACTGGCAGGCTAGACAATCTTAAAGATCCAGTGACTAGATCAACGGTTCCTGGGGGCGTTGGAGGGGAGGCATGGGGGGTGAGCGGTGAGCCAATAATGACAGGTACTAGGGAATAGTAATTATTCTAAAATTGCTGAAAATGAGGGTGCAGCTTTTCCAGTCATTTGATTAATCAAATTGTATCTGAGAGAAATCACTGAAAGGTGAATGATGGGGAGACATAATAGTGGTACCGAAGGAGAGAAAAAGATGAATAAAAATGTATAAATATGTGTGTATTTGTTTATACATACACATATATAAGGTACGTAATATATATGCAAATGCAACAAGGAAGCAGACTTTGCACCTCTGCTTAAATCTTACCTGAGTACAAGAACAGTTAGTTCTAATAATGTGGCATTGTATGATACTCACATTCCTGACACGATCACTAAAGACAAAATGGGTGCATAAGCACATGTGATGAAGAAAGCTGATGGTGTCTGGCTAGTAAAAGATACAGCAACAACAACAACAACAACAACAAAAGATACAGCATCTCGAATCTCAAGGCCAGTAGTTAAACGAGCAGCCATCTAGCAAGCAAGCAACAAAGCCCACATGGAAGAAGCACCCCAATCTGCGTGATCGTGAAGTGTCCACAAGGAGAGGGACCAGAAGTTCAAAAATAAGCAACCATATCCATGTTAAGGGAAGTGAATGTAATGGAGACACAAAACCCACCTATAAGATAATTGGACAGTTTCTCTCAGAAGGGTCACACAGAAGAAATGATCAATCCAGGGTGTGGTATGGAACTGATGATCCACTTCTCCTCTAGTTCCTGAATATCTCCTCCCCTTAGTATTTTGATTTTTGTTTTACCTCACTCATCATGTTAGATTTGCATATGTTCATTTGTATATTTAAGATCATTCAGTACATGAAAGTAGAGAATGATGTGATTGAATAACGGAAGGTGATGATATCTGTAAGAGCTTCCAATACAAGGAGTAAAATAAATAGATATTTGAATACTAAAAATAAAAATGAGAGTGTAAAGACTTTAACCTTTCTTTCTTTTTAATACTTTATCTTATAAACCGTGGACATGTTACAAGGAGAGACCAGTCACTGAAAACTGACATGAAGCTTGGCAAATTATTAAATGAAAAGACAAGCAAGCAAAACTCACTGCCATGTGTTGTTTCCAACGCACAGTGGCCCCGTACAGTGGAAGAGCACTGCCTCTCTTGAGTCTCAGAACTGCACTTCCTTATGGGAGGAGAAAGTCTCTTGCTCTCCCCAGAGAGTGGCTGGTAATTTAGAACTGCTGAGCTTATTGTCAGCAGCGCAACTCACACCCACTCAGCCACCAAGGTTCCTTTCTAGAGATCCCTGAAAGAGATGAAGTCTTAAGGAGATGGCCTGACACGGTGCCTGCAACAACAGACTCAGCTCTAACAAACTGAGGATCATTTCATTCGGCTGTACATGGGTCGCTATGAATCTACACGGACTTATGGCACATTTACAGCACATTTTAAACTTCTTGAGGCTTCAATGTTTTTTCACTTGTGTAGTACTACAAATTTTTTTTCTAGTACTACAAATTTTTAAATATGGACATATATTTCTTCTAAAACAAAATTTGGATGATCCATAATGACAGCTGAAATTATTTTAAAGAGGAGCTAGCTTTTTTGGGGTATGAGCCCCTTTCTATTTTAAATTTGTAATACAACTGCAGTATGAACTACCTATTCTTAGACCAACATTAATACCACTGAAAGTTTCTAAGACAACTGAAACACAGAAAGTTGGCCTCTAGTTCTAATGGATGGAGACAAATTAGTAGTCTTGTCCTCCAACAGCTTAATCATGTATCTATTAAAATGGAGATTAACTTTATAAGCAACATTTGCACATTTTATGGCTGGTGACCCTTTAAAATCTTTGCTTTTTATGAATGAGAGGCTAGAATAACTGAAGTTACTCTTTGGGTTTGGGCTTAATTGATAAAACTATGCCCAAACCATTGGAATGAGTGGATTCTTACTGATGGGACCTGTGATCCTTAAGTTTGAGAGGAGAACTGCTCATTAGGGTTTTCTGTAGCTGTAATCTTTAATGAAGGAATTAAGCTTTCTTCTATGGCTAGGCTTCCAGAGTTAATGAGTGGATCAGACCTACCAACCTTTGGGTAAGAGGGTGGATACTAATCACCAACTTTTAATTTAGCAGCTTAATACAAACCAGCCTGTGCCACCACAAGACATAATAAAGTTATACAAATGTATGCTTATATCTTGTCATTTTCAATCTTAGTACTTGCTAGTTCCTTTCACCGTAACTCATTCAATCAGCATGCCGCACAAATACTTTGAGAAACTATACTACATGAAGAAGGAGGTCGATTAGGAAGGGAAGGAGGCTCGTTAACAAACGAATATTCAGATGATACAACTTTGCTTGCTGCAAGTAAAGACGACTTGATGAAGATTAAAACCTACTGGGTTCGGCAGGGATTACACCTCAACATAAAGGAAACAAAAACCTTCACACTATCCTACATCATGATGGAAGTTGTCATGTGTTTCAGGATCCACAGATTTACTTGGATAGACAATCAATGTCCACAGAAACAATAAGACGTCAAAGGATATAGATCAAAGAATGTATTTCACTGGGCAAATCAGCTGCAAAAGACATCTCCAAAATACCATAGTATTTTCTTTTTTTTTGGGGGGGGGATAGAGGGGAGGCAATCACTGCCCTCTGGTGGGAGTAGGAGGCCCAGCCTTGCTGCTGCTGGATTTGAACTGCCAAGTCAGTGGGCCCCAGTGCCGCACTCAACCACTACACCACCGGGGCTCAGCCCGATACCACAGTATTTTCAATAACCTCCTAAGGATGCAAAAAGCTCAACAATATAAAAAGAAGAACTGGACCTTGGAATTGTGATGTTGTCAAACACTGTGCCTACCATGGACTGCCAGAACAAACACGTGTGTCTTGGAGGAAGCACAGTGAGAATGCTCCTCAGAAATGAGGATGGTGACACTTTGCCTCATGTACTTTGGACCTATCCAGAGGAGACCAGCCCTGCAGAAGTGCCCTCATGCTTAGTAAGAGAGACCGTCATCAAGAAAGAGGAAGATACTCCACTGGGATGACACAGAGGCTCTAACAGTGGACTCAAAGATGGCAACCACTGTCAGGATGACCCAGGTCTGGACAGTGTCTCCTTCTGTGGTACACGAGTCGTACCTGCTCGACCGCACCTTAACACATACAACTTTGCCAGTTCTTTTTAGAAAGAAAAAATAAGGTTTGGGTGTTCCATCAAGACGGACACTGTCAGTTCCAAGCAATTCCCACTCTGGTTGAACATTCACCCCCGAAGACGGGCTGAAAGAAGCCTGTTTCACCTGTCATCCATCACACGGCATGCAAAGAAGGCATGTCTTAGCCAAGAGCTGGCCTGTGACCTGGGAAATGCGTGAGTTGGGCACCCCAGGATCCTTTCTGCAAGACCTTTCCCAAATGAAACTTGTCCTTGTTTTCTTTACACAGCACAGTCCGCGCATAAATCTAGCCGTTTGTAAATCGGCTTGTCACTGCAGGGGCGACGGGTGGGCTCCGGGAAACAGGGGCCAGACTTGCAGGGGGGCGGGGGAGGCCGGGGCAGTGGGGTGCGGGGCGCTCCAGTTCTTTCCCCAGGGCTGCCCGCGGTGACCTTGGGATCCGTCCCTGGCTCGGGGCCTCGGTTTCCCGCTCTTCTCAATTAGCATGCCGGCGCGTGGGAGCGGGACCTGCGGGGCGGCCGGGATGCAGCCCCCGCGGCAGCCGCAGCCGCAGCCGCGCGTCCCGGGCCGCCCCGCCCGACGCCGCTCAGCCCGCGCTCGCCCGCAGGTGCCGCAGCTCGCCCCTCGCCTCGTCCAGGGGCCCCCTGGGAGCCGCCGTCCCGGGCCCTCCTCGGGAATGGGGGGCCCCCGGCGGCACGGCGCACCCCTCGGGGGCCTGGCCCCCCATCCTGCCCCCCA
>PVJH01010745.1:0-72012 GCA_004026705.1 Nesogale talazaci
GATCCCTGAAATTAGTTCCCCCTTTCTATTCCACCATCCCTCCACCCTCCAAGTATCACCACTCCCACCACTAGTCCTGACAGAATATCTATCCTAAATTCCCCCATGTTTCTGACTCCAGTGTACATCCCCTGGTCTAGCTGGATTTGTCTGGTAGAATTGGGATCATGACAGTGTGTGGGAGGAAGCATTTGAGAACCAGAGGAAAGTTGCAAATTTCATTGTTACTACACTGTATGGACCCTAACTGGCTCATCCCCTCCCTGCAACCCTTCTGTAAGAGGATGTTGCTTCACCTACTGATGGGCTTTGTGTCCCCAGTCTGTATTTCCCCCTCATTTATAATGATGTAATTTTTAGTTCTTTGATGCCTGCTACCGGATCCCTTGGAAACCTTGTGGTTGCACAGGCTGGTGTGCTTCTAGATCCAAGTGGGCTTTGCTGCTGCTGAGCTGGATGGTCACTTGTTTACTCAAACCTTTAACACCCAAGACACTATATCGTTTAATAGCCGGGCGCCATCATCTTTCTTCACATTTGTACGATCAACTTTTTGACGATCAATCCTTCACTTCGTGATGAGGACTTCTTGCTTAAAACTGATCTATTATAAATATGGGTTGTAACAGTATAGAATCAATAGAATGTATGTATACAAATTATTTTTTTTAATATACCATGTCTGATAAATGAAGAAATGTGTTTCTCAGTTGCAGGGTTGCTGGCTTACTATATCATGCAATGAAGGAGTCGTATTAATGTTTATAGAAATCGACAGTGTAAAGTTCAATAAAAATTATGCTATCCCTTTATTTATTTATATTATCATCATTATTAGGTATCCTTGAGTCTGTTGCAACACATAGTTGCCTTGTACACAACAGAGCTAAGCACCTCCTAGTCCTGGCCAGTCAGAACCATTTCCTCTTCTGAGCACATTGTGGTAGCACCTGTGTCAATCCACCTGGAACCTCCTCTCCACTGCCCTTCAACTGTACCAAGCATGGAGCCCCTCTCCAGAATCGGTCTCTCCTGGAAATATGTCCAACATATATAAGAAGTCTTGCTATCCTTGCCTTTAAAGCACACTGGAGATGTACTTCTTCCCAGATGGATTTGCTAATCCTATTAGCTGTCAATGCCAATTTCAGTATCCTTCTTTAGCACCACAATTCAGATGCATAGAATCTTATTTGTTCTTCCTTCTTCATTGACCATCTTTCACAAGCATATGCAGCAAGCGAAAATCCCCTGGTTTGGGTCAGCTACACTTATTTCTCAAAGAAATTCCTTGATTTTCAATAGTCTAAAGAGAAAATGATTGAAGTCTTAGGAGTCTTACTAAGCATTTTTAGTTATTTTCAGAGTATTTACAAGTAAATATCCTAACGGTTTCCCATGGAATTATTTTTTGTGAAAGTTATGCTCATCATACATAGCTATGCCTTATTAACATACAAAGCACAATATGCTGATTACAGTTGGAATTTACATACAAATGCAGTGCTATCAGATTTGAAAACTTGTGATTCCAGAGTTGCAATGCAGCTGGAAAGTCAGTTTTCCACTAGCAATAACCTTACAGAAGTCATTCTTAACAGATAGATCAAATAACTACCATCATTTGATTTGATGCTTATGTATTCAGTATACATAAACTTATGTGTTCAGTATTCATAATGTGTATACAGGCACACAATGAGTCTCCAAAGTTGTCATAAAGCGTGTGTGTGTGTGTGTGTGTGTGTGTGTGTGTGTGTGTGTGACATTGACATTCAGACTAGAGTTTGGATATTTATTTTCTATAAAATCTGTAAAAATAAAAACAACAAAAAACCTCCTTTTGGTGGTGCCAGGGCGTGCAGTCTGGTCCCCGTTAAGTACTGAGGCAGAGAGAGAGGACTCTGGTGCCCTCGGCATCATGTCTTTGGCATCCATCCATTGGTTCTATACTCAAATGCCATGACAAGCGGGAAAAAAAAGATCTGTAAAAAAAAAAAAAAATCTGTGGGGGCTGAGCCCCGGTGGCATAGTGGTTGTGCGTGGGACTGCGGCCCACTGGGACGGAAGTTCAGTTTCAGCAGTGAGGCTGGGCCTCCTACTCCCACCACCGGAGAGCAGTGATGCCAAAAAAATAAACCAAAAAAAAAAAAAAACAACTGTGAACTCAGGATCTCAATACATACAGATAACCAATTTTGGAATTTTTTTTTTGGGGGGAAATACTTTTCAACTTATTCTAAAAGACAAGCATAATCCCCATTTATATTATAATTAATATTAATTAATATCAGAAATCTGATCCAGAAAAATGAAATAAAAATATGGCCAAATAAATTATCCAAAAATGACCACTCTCTTATGCAACTTAAATTTTTAATTTTGCTTTGTTTTGTTTTTTGGGGTGCATCACTGCCCTCTGGTGATTGTGGGAGCTGCCCAGTGATGTTCCTGAGAGCTGCTACTGCATTTTAACCCTGCAGTCCCGCACTCAACCACTTACACCACCTGGGCGTAAAGTAGCTTCAAGTAATTATTAAAATATAATTAAGAAAATGATATTATTATTAAATAATTAAGTAAGTGCTTATACAATAGCTACATTGGAGAAAAGTCAAGTTATCTGCTCCTGAAAAGATTTACAGAAAAAGAACTCACATATGTAATTAATATGAGTGGGACTTTGACTTGATAGAGGGAACTTAGAAGTTCTTTTATTTGAATTTATGTTTTTATTCAAATAATCAGCATCACTGAGACCTGGTATGATGTGCCAGCATGCCGGGGTCAGGATCTTCTGTTGGTTAGCTCTCTCATAAAGTTAAGGACTTAAGGCTGCACTGTAAAACAAGGCAACCCCTGACTCAGTCCCAGCCTGATGACATCTCTTTAAGGCGTTGACTGTGCTTCATAGCTGTAAATAGAAGCTGTGAAGAACTGGTTTCCTCTTTTCTTCCCCTCGAGGGCCTGGAAGATTTCTAGAGGCCTCCAAGGAGGCCTGCCATCCCTGGGAGCTGGTGGTGGCTTTCCTTGATTCTGTCTTTTAACAAACCGCTTCCCCAAAGAAACAAATGATGTGAGGGGTCATACCTGCAATTAAAGTGAATTCTCACTCTCTCAGCCTGTCCTTTAGGAACCCAGTCGGCTGCGATATGAAAGGTCAGAAGTTAGAAACCACCCGCTGCTTGGTGAGAGAAAGACCGGGCTTTTACTCCTGGGAACAGGTTCCGTCTCAGAAATGCACATGAGACTATTCCACACTGTCCTCCAGGGTCACTATGTGTCAGCCTTGACTCAGCGACAGGGAGTTGTTCGCGTTCCTTCAATTCTGTCCAGGAGTGCAGCAGAGAACTCTCTCCACAGGCATACAGTTCACAATGGTAATATAGGACGTAGAGCAGTTATAGCTAGAAGGGTCATTTTAATTGACTACATCTCAATATCTTTACTTCCAAAAATCACTAATAATTAAACAGTTGTTCTTTAATAATAGCGCACATACCTAACCCAGACAGCATTGTTATTTGTATCCCTCAGTACATAAACAATACTACAACATATTTTAAAAGTATTGCAACAAAATCTTAGCAATCTTTAACCAAGCCAAAGCCATCAAAATGTGACATATTTTCTGGATTTTTACACCCTTGAGACCTATAAATTTCTTAATAAGGCCCAGTGATTAGTTATGCTTTTAAAGAAAATCTTTCCAGATTGACCAAAAATCAATCCCTATAATTTCTTAGTTGATCTCTCTGCCTTGAATTTAACCAGGACAGCAGATTCCTTCAAATGCCAGTTAGAATTGTACCTTTTCTAAATGGACCCTAATGAGACTGAGGCATGTATTATTACTAACTTTGTCTAGAGTTTTGTTTGAAATAAATTCATGAATGCAGATAATGAAAACTTAGTAGTACTTTTTTATTTAAAGCCATAGGTCATGTTAGTATCAAAAACATATCAGTAATCTAAGTACTTAGACATAAAGTACATGAAATATTTATGTACAGTTAAGTCAATCGTCCTTATCTAACAAAGTAAAATTAGATGATTGCTATATTTTTCTGGAATGGTTTATGCTATCATGTTCCTATCAGCAGAATGTACTAACATGAGATCAGAAATGTTAAGAAATCTTAAAGTCTTTTTGGAACACACAGTATATGCCCTGTTTGTTTTATTTTAGAACTGAAAACCTATTTTCCCAACAAAATGTCTCATTTTCCGTACAAAGTTTTGTATTTTTTAAATTTACTTAAATATTTACATAGACGTGGTAAGGCTAAACAATACTTTTGATAGTTCTAAAGTGTGGTGGGAATCATGATTTCTTAAGAATAAAATTAGTTATGTTGGTAACATTATAGTATAATTTCCCACAGGACTCCTACATCAGAATTGGTTTTATTATACCCTAAAACAATTTTGCTACATTCATTTTAAATATAAACTAACATTGAAGGCAATGAAATCGCATAGGATCTTTACAGAATGACTACCATGAATAGTAACATGAACCATTTAAGACTGTGGTTCTCGAGCAGTTTTGCTAGCAAAGCACTGCCTGCTAATTTCTTTTTCTAGAAAATTGAGGACTCATTCTTTATAGATTTGTAGTTTGCATTAAAATATTCTAATAACTTGGAACGCAATCTCTTCTATGCAGCAGATTTTATGTAGAACATAAGATGGAATTGCTAATGTTTTCCTGATTGGTATACATTTTCTCTATCAGCAGTTTTGTTCATATTTTCTTGCTTTTAAGGAAATTAAGTTATTTTTTAGATACAATTTTCTTTAAATACAGGAAGTTTAGCTTTATGTGAGGGTTTAATGTGACACACAGATGTATAAAAATGAAAAATCATGAATGCTCCCTCATAGAACTAAAAAACTCTGCCATTTATTCTCCAATATTTTTAACACCAACAATATTTTTATATAGAAAAGAGAAAAGTTCATGCTATTGAAATATTGTATAATAAAAAGGATGGAAATAAAGATCTTGGAAAGTGGAAACTCCCCTCATTCTTGCTGCTGTTTGGTGCCACAAAGCATGTTCCAACTCACAGTCACTCTGTGCCCAACACAATGAAGTACGACCGAATCTTGCACCATCCCCACAATTACAGCAGTGTTTGCCCATTGTTGTAGTCACTGTGCCAACCTATATCCTTATGAGTCCATCTCAAATTAAATAATCCTCTAGTTTATCAAACACAGCATTCTTTTCTAGAAACAAGTCCCTCCTTTTTAGGCCATGTTCATAGAAGCAAAGTCAAGGGATCGACAACACAGTGCATGGAGTAAATTTGAGGCACAAGAAATTTTCAAAGTGTTAAAAAGTAAAGTCACTTTGATGAATATAAATTGATATTTTTAATCACCTTCTATGCATGCAGAAATGAAGACATTTAATAAGGAATTTGGATTATGGTGCTTGTGAAGAATATTGAAAGTACAACAAAATGCAAAAAAAAAAGAATCTGTCTTGGAAGGTATACACCCACAATACTCTTGGGAAGTAAAACTGTCAAATTTGTGCCTCATATAATTTGAATACGTTCTCAGAGGAGACTAGTCCTAACAGAGACACAGGGCAGGATAGAGGTTGTAGAAGATCCCCTTGCCACACTGAGGGCACAAGTTAGCACTGTACCACACCGTGATGGGTAGATTTGTTATGCCAACATGGCCACAGAAGATTGGTGGGTCTGTTGTGATGGCACAGCCAATGAACACATGGGATGAATTGAAGGACAGAGATAGGAAGGGCTCAGAGAGTCCCGCCCTCTCTCTTTCTTTCAAATCTTTGGACCAGAGAGCTTCCTTGCTTGTCCTATGCCTCGACCTCCAAGCAACACTACCCGTGGGACAACTAACCGTGGACTGTTGAGCTGTGAGTTGAGGTTCCTTCAAGCCCTATTTCGCCACGCTCCTGGGATATACATCTCTTGAGCTGGGGACTGTCGGACTCTGTCACCTGGCTGACTGTTGGTGATGTGCTCTGCTGTTTGCTGCCTGTGACCAGATAGTCTGAATTGCTCTACAGAGGACTACTCAGTGTCACTCAAGACTTCCACCTCAGGACTGCCAGTCTTCCACCTGTCTCACGCAAGTCAGTTGCACCGAACAATCTATACTGCTTCATAGAAAGTTAACTGTTTCTTTCTTATCTTATATACCTTTCTTCATATATAAATATACAAAAAGAATTACTAGTGTCCTGATTTTATTTCTCCAAGAGAATCCTGCCTGACACAAGTTGTACCAGGAGTGCTTCTAGAGAAATAAAATCATAAATATGGGTTTCTCTGATTGGTTCTCCAATCTGATTAGTCTTAACAGCACTGGTAATGCTAATTCTAGACCTAAAGCCATGGGTAATTTTCCCAATCCTACTAGTCCATGATGTGAAATCGCAAAGCTAATACCTAAAGTAGGAGCACTGATGGATGGAGTGCGGGTTACAGGAGAGGCTCCGGGAGAATGTATGTTTGATATATTCCAGCAGTTTTGTCAAGATGCCAAGTATAAGGAAGCTGGTTGGCTGGTCCTCCTTACAATGGATTATGTGATTGAGGAGAGTGATTGCCGCAGGGCCTCAGAAGCACGCCTTAAGTGCTGATTCACAGACATGAAGGGTTCTGTCTGTGCTACAAAGGAGAGCCTTGTGTCTGTAGTAAAAGAGCCGATATTGCTGAGAACCAGGTCCAAACTTTCATTATGGGAGTGGCTGAATTACAATGTCAGCTGAACGGCAGATCTAGAGCAGTTTCCGAAGCTAAAGTGAGGGCATTGATGGGAAAAAATTGGGACCCTGAAACATGGGATGGGAATACATGGGCTGATGATCCATAAGAGGAGGATATTATGCCAACATTAGAAACAATTGAACCAGCCCAGTCCATAGACCTACCCTTCCCAGCTGAAGATAGTAGTCTACTAGCAACAAAACAACCCACACCTGAGCAGATCAACCAACCTACTCAAGGTGAAACACCAGGTGGGGCTGCATCTCTACCATTGCCTGAGGGAGATGACTTACAAGATGGTGCTGAGAACATCCAGGAAACACCCTCACCATTGATAGTTTCTGCTAGACCTGTAACTAAAATTAAAGCAAGGAAAGCTCCTAAGAGTGAGGCCGAGGTGATTACTCAGGAAGAATTACGCTGTACTCACAAAGAACTGCTCGAGCTTTCACATATGTACAAGCAAAAGCCTGGGGAGTATCCCTGGGAATGGTTACTGAGGGTTTGGGATACTGGTGCAAGAAATGTAATATTAGATCAATCTGAGTTTCTGGATATGAGACATAGGCACAGACTCTTCTTTCAATGTCTCAGCTGAGAGAGGCTCAGAGAGGATCCAACTCCTTATCTGGCTGGTTCACTGAGACATGGGCTGTCAGATGGCCTGGATTAGACCAACTTGAGGTGCCTGACCTACCTTGGTACACTGTAGAAGAAGGCATCCTAAAGCTGAGAGAAATTGGTATGGTGGAATGGATCTATCAGGATAATCCCATAGACCCAAAAGGGGGTGTCCTGAGGACATATTCTTCACTATAACCATAAAGAATAAGTTTGTAAGGTGGGCCCCAGCACCTTTGAAGACTCCTATAATTGCTATGTTGTGTGCACCAGGATTAAATGTGGGAATTGCCTTAAGTGAACACCGACATTTGCCCACGATGGGGCTGATTGGACTCCGTGGTAACAGAGGGCAAGTATCAGCACTGAATCAACAGAGACAAGGTAGATGTGGTTATAATAGACAACAAGGCTTTCGTAGTAATCAAATCAGGTTGTCTCATGTGGAATTATGGCATTGACTACTTAGTCATGGTATCCCTAGGAGTGAAGTAGGTGGGAGACCTACTAAATACTTACGTGACCTATACATGCAAAGGAATGCTGGGTCAGGTGAACAGAGGGATAGGCAGTCACGATCACTTAACCAGATTCCCAGACCTGAGCCAGTTTACAGATCCACAACCACTTGAATGAGGGGAAGGCCAGGTCTCTTGGAAGAAGGAACCTGCCACATCACCGAAGGTTTATGCTATTAGTCTTTCTTCTAGCCTTCCCCAAAGGGATATTTGGCCTTTCACCAGAGTGACTGATCATTGGGGGAAAGGAAATAATCAAACTTTTCAGGGATTACTGGACATTGGCTCTGAACTGACACTAATTCCAGGGGACACAAAGTGTTACCAAGGCCCACCAGTCAGAGTGGGGTCTTATGGAGGTCAAGTTATTAATGGAGTTTTAGCTCAGGTATGCCTCACTGTGGATATGGTAGGTCCCTAAACCCATCCTGTGGTTATTTCCCCAGTTCCAGAATGCATCATTGGAATAGACATACTTAGCCACAGGCAGAAGCCCCATATTGGATCCCTGAAATGTGGAATAAGGGCTATCATAGTGAGAAAGGCCAAATGGAAACCATTAGAATTGCCATTGCCTAGGAAAATAGTAAACCAAAAGCAATACCACATTCCTGAAGGGATTGCAGAGATCAGTGCCACCATCAAAGACTTGAAAGATGCAGGGATGGTGATTCCTACCACATCTCCATTTAACTCACCCATTTGGCCGGCAAAAAAGACAGATGGATCCTGGAGAATGACAGTGGATTATCATAAGCTTCACCAGTGGTGACTTCAATTGCAGGTGCAGTTCCAGATATGTTCTTGTTGCTTGAGCAAATTAATACTTCTCCTCGTGCTTGGTATGCAGCTATTAATCTGGCCTATACCTTCTTCTTGATACCAATTTCAAAGGATCACCAAAAGCAGTTTGCCTTCAGCTGGCAGGAGCAACAGTACACTTTCACAACTCTCCCCCAGAGGTACATCAACTCTTCTGCCCTGTGCCACAATTTAGTCCGAAGGGACCTCGATTGCCTGTCTGTTCACAAAATGTCACACTAGTCCATTATATTGATGACATTATGCTGATTGGATCCACTAAGGAGGATGTATCAAAGACTTTGGATTCATTAGTACAGCATCTGCGTACAAGAGGTTGGGAAATTAATCCAACAAAGATTCAAGCACCCTCCACCTCCGTAAAATTTCTAGGGGTCCAGTGGTGTGAAGCATGTCGAGATATTCCCACTAAAGTGAAGGACAAGCTATTGCATCTGGCTTCCCCAACAACAAAACAGGAGGCACAACGCCTAGTGGGCCTTTGTGGATTTGGGAGGCAACAAATCCCTCACTTGGATGTTCTGCTTTGACCTATTTATCAGGTTACATGAAAGGCCTCCAATTTTGAGTGGGGCCTGGAATAAGAAAAGGCTCTGCAACAGGTTCAGGCTGCCGTGCAAGCTGCTAGGCCACTGGGACCATATATCCAGTTGACCCAATGGTGCTAGAAGTGTCAGTTGTTGGTAAAGATGCAGTGTGGAATCTTTGGCAGATCCCTATTGGTGAATCACAGCATAGACCATTGGGATTTTGGAGTAAAGTCCTGCCATCTTCTGCAGACAACTACTCCCACTTTGAAAAACAGCTGTTGGCCTATTACTGGGCTTTAGTGGAGACTCAGCGCCTCACCTTGGGCAACCAAGTCACCATGAGGCCTGAACTACCCATCATGAACTGGGTATTGTCTGACCCACAGAGTCATAAAGTTGGACGTGCGCAGCAGCTCTCCATTGTTAAATGGAAGTGGTACATATGAGATTGGGCCAGAGCAGGACCTGAAGGTACAAGTAAGCTGCAAGAAGAAGTGGCCCAAATGCCCATAGTCCCCACTTCTGTCACATTACCTTCTCTTTCCGAATCTGCACGTATGGCCTCCTGGGGAGTTCCTTATGATAATTTAACTGAAGAACAGAAAAGTCATGCTTGGTTCACAAATGACTCTGCACAACATGCAGGTGCCACTCGTAAGTGGACAGCAGCAGCGCTACAGCCCCTTTCTGGGATCTCTCTGAAAGAAAGTGGTGAAGGAAAATACTCCCAATGGGCAGACCTTCGAGCAGTGCACCTGGCCATTCAGTTTGCCTACAAGGAAAAGTGGCCAGATGTGAGACTGTATACTGATTCATGGGCTGTGACTAATGGCTTGGTTGGGTGGTCAGGGACTTGGAAGGAACATGATTGGGGAATTGGTGACAAGGAGGTGTGGAAAAGAGCTATGTGGTTGGATCTCTCTGAATGGGCCAAAAAAGTAAATGTAATCATGTATCATGTGAATGTTCACCAAAGGATTACCTCTAAAGAGGAGGACTTTAACAATCAAGTAGATAAGATGACACGCACTGTGGAGACTGGTCCTCCTCTTTCCTCTGACACTCCTGTTATTGCCCAATGGGTAAATGAACAATGTGGACATGGTGGTAGGGATGGAGGTTATGCATGGGCACAGCAACATGGGCTTCCACTCACCAAGGCTGACTTGGCCACAGCCACTGCTGAGTGCCCTATTTGCCAGCAGCAGAAACCAATGTTAACTCCAAGGTACAGAACCATTCCTCAGGGAGATCAACTGGCAACTTGGTGACAAGTTGATTATATAGGACCATCCTGGAGGGGGCAGTGCTTTGTTCTGATTGGAATAGAAACCTATTCTGGATAGGATTTGCCTTCCTGCACGCAATGCTTCTGCCCCAACCACCATTCCTGGACTTACAGAATGCCTCATCCAGCGGCAAGGCATCTCACATAGCATTGCTTCAGATCAAGAAACTCACTTTACAGCAAATTCAGTGTGGCAATGGGCCCATGCCCATGGAATCAACTAGTGATATCATGTTCCTCATCATCTTGAAGCAGCTGGTTTGATAGAATGATGGAAATCGTCTCCTGAAAACACAACTGCGACGCAAACTATGTGGCAACAACTTGTGAAGCTGGGGCAGTGTTCTTCAAGAAGCTGTATACGCTTTAAACCAGCGGCCAATATATGATGCTGTGTCTCCAATAGCCAGGATTCATGGGTCCAGGAACCAAGGGGTGGAAACTGGAGTGGCACCACTCACTATTTCTCCTATTGACCCACTTGTAGCATTCTTGCTTCCTGTCCCAGCAACCCTATGTTCTTTGGGACTAGAGGTCCTGGTCCCGATGGAGGAACTCTCCCACCTGGAAACACAGGATGGATTGCACTGAACTGGCAGCTGAGAATGCCCCCGGGCCGCTTTGGGCTTCTCATGCCTTTGGATCAACAGATTAGGGAGGGTGTCACTGTACTGAGTGGTGTGATTGATCCAGTTTATCAAGAAGAAATTGGACTGGTGTTACATAATGGGGGTAAAGAGGAATATGTCTGCAATGCATGAGATCCCATAGGCCGACTCTGTGCTACCATGCCCTGTGATAAAATTAATGGTAAATTACAGCAACCCCATCATGACAGGACATCTTATGACCTAGACCCCTCAGGAATGAAGGTCTGGGTCACTCCACCAGGCATAAAATCACAATCAGCAGAAGTGATTGCTAAGGGCAAAAGTAATACAGAATGGATAGTTGAAGAAGGTAGTTCTACCTACCAATTACGACCACGTGATCATTTATGGAAGCGAGGTTTGTGATAGTTCATGTATTTTCTGTTTATGAGATTATTGAATTATTTCTATGCTCATGTATGATATATCAGCTACAATTGGACTCAGTGTGTTTTCATTTATATGTATGATAAAGGTTTGATGTTAAGTACAAGTTTGATTTCATTGATGTCTGGAAATTCTATATGGGTAAAAAATTGTTTACAGGTGCCATGTTGGCAAGGAGTGGACTGTGATGGGTAGGTTTGTTATGCCAGCATGGCTACAGAAGATTGGTGGGTCTGTTGTGACAGCACAGCCATTGAACATATGGGATGAATTGAAGGACAGAGATAGGAAGGGCTCAGAGAGTCCCGTCCTCTCTCTTGCTTTCGCATCTTTGGACCAGAGAGCTGCCTTGCTCGTCCTGTGCCTCGAGCTCCAAGCAACACTACCCATGGGACACCTAATCGTGGACTGTGGAGCTGTGAGTTGAGGTTCCTTCAAGGCCTACTTCGCCATGCTCCTGGGGTATACATCTCTTGAGCTGGGGGACTGTCAAACTCTGTCACCTGGCTGACTGTTGGTGACGTGCTCTGCTGTTTACTGCCTGTTATCAGATAGCCTGAATTGCTTTACAGACTCAGTGGCCCTCAAGACTTCCACCTCAGGACTGCCAGTCTTCCAGGTGTCTCACACTAGTGAGACAATCTGAGCAATCTGTACTGCTTCATAGATAGTTGACTGTTTCTTTCTTATCTTATACACCTTTCTCCATATATAAATATATAAAAAGAATTACTAGTGTCCTGATTTTATTTCTCTGAGAGAACTCTGCCTGATGCACACACCATGCCAGGGCTCCCAACTTCCTGTAGGATCAGCATCAGCCAGATGTGAAGCTGGCCAGCCTACCCAGGTCAGGTTGCCCTGGATCTCCTCAAAGATCGCCAGTGAAGCAGGATACAGCTCTTGGCTCAGACAGGAGATTCTGCTTCGTTTGTTTCATCTGGTGTCACCACTTCATTTATTGACTGAGCCCTGGTTGAGCTAGAAGGAGGGAGGGCTGTGTTCTCCCACTGAAGTCATTTCTGCCCTCTCCTGTCCTGATGGTTCTCCCTCAACACTGAGTGTCCCTTCTGGGAAGGCTACTGTCCTCTTTAGGGCAGCCTACTGTTGTTTTGAAACTATCATCTGAGAGGAGCCTAGATATCAAAGAAGCTATGAGGATCAGAAAGAAAGGGGATAAGTACTGCAGGGGTAGAAGAGACCGAATCCCTTAAAGGCAAACAAGGAGACCACACATCCTGGAAGGGAAATAAATAGAGGGCCCAGGGCAGTGAATTCCAGTCCCCCAAGTACCCCTCCCCCAGCCCAGGGACACTGACTATGGAAGCGCGCCCCTGACCCACATCTGCCTCAGACTTGTAGAACTTGTCAGCACATTCAGCCCATTCTTTTTTTTTTTTTAAGTGATCTTATTGGGGGACTCTTAACTGCTCTTATAACACTCCGTACATCATCTGTACCAAAAATAAATTAGCAGGCAGTGCTTTGCTAACAGTCTTAAACTATTCTTGCTACTACTCATGTTAGTCATTCTGTGAGATCCTATATGATTTTATTGCCTTCAATGTTACTTTATATATATTTTCCCAAATTCTTCAATGACTTTATTGGTGCCTGTCATAACATTTCCATACATACATCATTTGTATCATTTGTATCGAGCATATTCATACACATATTGCCATCTTCGTCTCCAAATATTTACTACTTGGGCCCTTGGTACAAGCTCCTCTCCCCACCCCACCTCATTTATAAATCTTTTTATTGGGGATGCATACAACTCCCATCACAATTAACATATACATCAGTTGTGTGCAGACCACATTTGTACACTCATTGCCATCATCACTCTTGAAATATCCTCCCTCCACTTAAGCCCCCAGTACCAGCTCCCCACATATCTCCTCACTCCCCCCCTCCATGAACTCTTAATAATTTACCAATTGTTAAATACTTCTTCATATTGTGCACTGTCTGATATGCCCCTTCACTCACTTCCCATTCTTGTACTCTGAGACCAGTTTCTGACAATGTAGGGTGTGTTAGTTACCTAATCTCCTGTCGACTTGAAGGTATTAAGAGTGAAGGGGTGGAATCACGTCACAGCCTGAAGATGCCTCCCAGTGGGCAAGGCTTTCTCATGAGGATTCTGGGAACTTTGCTGCTCCCTCTGCCATGGTCTTCCTCATGACAAACCACAAAGACTTGCTTAGACCTGGAAGCTCCTCTCTCTCCACTTCAACTTCTTGTTGAGGATCCACACTCCGAGAGCTGTATGAGCCATGTGGCAAGCTTTCCCAAAGTGGAAGCGCACCCACTGCCACTGGGTCCACAAGACTTTCCCCCACTGGCTGTGATCTTCCTGCATTCACCCATATTGCTGGTGATGTGTGAGTCTGAAGAGAAATTTATAGAATAATATCAGACTATGGACTTGATCTGGACTGGGCCGAGGTATTTTCTAAATATCTAATTACTCTCCTGTGAAAAGCTCTCTCTTACACAGAGATGACTGTTCCTAGATTTGTTTCTCCGGTCCACCTGGTCTAACACAGAGGGACAGTGAAAAATAGAAGCCATGAGCAAGATGGATTGCCACAGCAGCTATACTGATGGGCTCGCACATAGCAAGTGTGAGTGTGGAGTGGGAGCGGGTAGTGTTTCTTGCGCGTATAGTTGAAGTGAAGCCTCATGGACTGGACTACACTGAACAGCACCAGTACATCTCCTGATAATCCTCGAAGCACACAGACTAAGTTTAAAGACTTTCGAAAGAGCAAGCCGACAGTATTTCTTCTGAGGGAGAGTGTTAACTCTGATCAAAGACCATATTATGTTCAGCACCTTTGTCAGCGCTGAGATGCAGTCCATTAATATGGCTTTTCTAGCCATCATTTTATTTTTTTATGCAATGTATTGCAATTCTTGCCTCCTTGCCTGTGGCTTTGGCCCCATTTTGGAGATTTCTGTACTGACAGATAGCATGGGTCAGATTAAGGCCTGATATTAGCAGAGGGCACAAAACAAATCAAATCTTTTGTTTCCTTGGAGACATCTTTAAGTCTACTTTATTAGAAGATGTGTGACACAAAATATCACATTACATTTTCCTTTGGAATATATCCAGTTAAAAAAGAGACCTGATCTCCATACTCAGTGTATCAGTATGGGGATACTAATATACTCATGTTCATAAGGGACATACAGATTTGTGTATATTAGTACGTGAACCCTACGGGACACAGTGAGAAGTTGTAGGACCATTTGGAAAAATATGTCCATGTCCAAGAGTTCTGTCTCAAGTGACAGGGACTACAAAGTTTAAGGCCACCAGGCACTGCATTGCAGAGACTGACAGTAGAACAATAAGACTGTGAGGCATTTTCCCATCTGACACGAGACTACGGGACTGTGAGATAGGGTGACAGAGTTCCTACCCCAAAGCCCAGAGACTGAGCGCCTTAGTACTGGAGAAACAGTTGCATGTTAGCTGAGAAGAGGTTTTGTCATACAGGGGTTCTCAACCTGTGGGCCGTGACCTCTTTGGGGGGTCAAACGGCCATTTCACAGTGCTCACCCCATTCATATCAGTAGCAAAATTACTGTTATGAAGTATCAGCCAAAATAATTTTATGGTGGGGTGTCATGCAATATGAGGAACTATAATAAATGGTTGCAACATTAGGAAGGTCAAGAACCATTGTTGTTATGGAACACGGACTGTTTGCTTGCTACTTATCCTGACTTGTAGTAACCAATTAAGGTCCCAAATGAACCAACATAATTGTGAATATAGCCTGCGAGTTTTCACCACACAAACATCAAGTTATGGAACCCATATTTATATCTATTTATTTCACCGTGGCCTGGTTGGTTTCAAAATGGATGAAGGAGGAAGGATCATGGGCCATGCCTGACCCCTGCCTCATGGCAAGAGGAAACCCAGAGATCAGAAATGGTCAGCATTCCATGCCACTTATTGTACATATTGCAATTCTAATACACGTTTCCTCTCCTTTGTTCTTTATTCATTGCTAATTTTTACACAAATATGAAGCAATTAAAAATAACATAGTTTTAGTGTGTTAAATTTAATTGTCATAGTGCCATCATTGTACGTTTTAAAGAGAACTGTTTCCTCAGATTTGTTAGCTACAACAAATCTTTAGATTTATTGACTGTTGCTTCCATGGGTATTATATTAATGTTGGAAGAAAATACAATGAAGTTGTTGATAATATGAATGTTTTCCCAGCTTGTTGTGATGTTCATTGGATCACATGTGAAGATTTTTGATTTCTTTATATTAAGGAGTAGTCCATGATAACGTCTGTCACTTCTGATATTCATCATAAATAATGAAAGTTCTATTTACTTTCAGCAAGCAAGTTTGCGTTCAATGCATATCCCACGTAGATAATTAGCAAGTCTTCCTGCAATCTTGATCCTGTGTTCTTCATAGAGCCCAGCATCGAAGATTATGTGCTCGCCTTGCTAATTGAATAAGTATGGTGAAAGGATATGACTCGTAAGCACTTTTCCTGATTTTCAACCATTTATTAATTTTTTGGTAATACAACGAATTCACATTCTTTGTAATGTTATATATGGTTTTGTGATCCCATATCAAATGCCTTTGCAAGCAACACAAGTAAGTATCATTCTGGTAGTCTCTAATTGAACCAAGACCCATCGAAGTTCAGTACTGATATCCTTCCTCCCATTTCCTCATTTTAATCTAGTGGAAATCGTTTTTGCTGAAACTTGCAGATGTTTAGGGCAACATCATCAGTTAAATGTGACTCTCCTATAATATGATTACATTGTTCAATAGTTGTCTAATGGGGTTGGTCCACTTTTTGTTGGGATGTGAACTTACAGGAATAATTTCCAGTATGTTTCCAAGGTAACTGTTTCCCACATTTCTTGCCATTGACCTTTGAGGACCCTCAACACTGCCTCGTCTTTGATATTTAACCAATTCCAGGATCAAATTGTTCACAAATGCTTTTGGGGAAGCTTAGACTTCTTCCTTAAGTGCAATCAGTTTTTGATCATATGCTTGATCCCCTTGAAATGACTGAACATCAAACAACTATTTTGGTACAGAGAATCTCTGTTCCTTTTATTTTCTTTTGATGGTTCCTTCATATTTCAATATTTTGTCAATGGAATTTTTCACTATTAAAGTTTGACTTCAATATGTTTAAAGCACTTTCACCTAGAAAAATATCAAGTGTGGTCTGCCCTCTTGGCTTTCTAAATCCAGTATAATTTAATCAAATTAAATTACAATGTCTTCACAAGTTGTCTTTTGGAATTTTCTTTTCTAGTACTTATTTTATTGTTTCTTGAATTTTCATTAACATTTCTTCATTTAAGATTTCAAAATATGTAATGACAGTCACTTTGGACTTTTCTTCAACCACCTCACTCCTCGTTTTTTTAAATGACTGCTTAGTTTCTTCATATATGAAATTCTAATGTCATTCCACAATTCACCTTGTCAAATGTCATTCATGTTTTCACTCTGTCAAATATATCACACACCCACAAACAAAGGCGAATTCATTCTCTGTGAGTGAGTCAATGCTGATACCCCAATGGCGTTTCAAGACTAACTGTTGATGGAAATAAAAAATCTGCCAACCATGCGAATCACACATGATATATAACAGTTACACTGCACAACTCCTATGTTCTCCAAGGAGTCTCTAAATTCATGTGTAATAGACATAGTTATATTTTTACTTCCAATTATATATTTTAACCTCCTTATTTTATATCTGATCATTTCATATTTGTGATAGAGTTGGTTAATGACTATTTTATCTAATGATTTTGATATATGTATACATATATATAGTTTGTTTTAGATTTGATATAGAAAAGAAGATTATGTAGGCATTTAAAATTCTAAAATGTGATTAATTAAGAAAAAGTTCCACAGAGAAGCTAATTATCTGGCATTAATGGCTATTTAACTAAGATGCAAATTAGTGAGTGAACTCAGAAGTCCAGAATGGTTAATTGGCATCTTTACTGCACTCATGTAAATAATCAGACGAAAGACAATAATACCATTCTTTCTTTTTTCTTTTTGCTCGGGAGTAGCCCTTGGACATTGTTTTTTCATGATAATGAGTGAACTATGAGAAAAATACAAAATTTGGTAATAATTAGAATAGATAACTAGAATTTTTTTCCATGCAGAACTGAATGACACTATTGTCTAAGGAATTTTTAACCCTGTATGAGCAAAATTTAAAATGTACATTTAGAGATGAAAATATACTCTGCCTAGTAAGGTAAATTATGGCAAAATCACATTGGAAACCTGTTATTATGGTTTCAAAACAGCACTTCCGGTTTTAAATAGTTTTTTGATTAATCTTATTTCATTAAAAAATTCCATCAATTTATATGCTATATTTTCAATAAATCATCATTATTATATTAGTTTAATAAAAATATTATGATAATGTGGAACTTTAATACTATTCTTAGTTCATTGGTTGAACTGAGCATATTAAAATATATCTAAGTATGAGACTAATACAGAGATAAATACATGTACAGATAGTTTTTTTTTTTTTTTTTAGGGGGCATCACTGCTCTCCAGTGGTGGGAGTAGGGCCTAGCCCCACTGCTGGAATTGAACCTCCACCCCAGTGGGCCGCAGTCCCACACACAACCACTACACCACCGGGGCTCAGCCCCATGTAGAGATAGTTAATTTTCTTTTCGAGGCTTCAGTTTCCTCCAGAATGATAAAGTATATGTTTCAAATATGATTTAGTTTACTTTTAAGTTCTGTTCTAAGAGCAGAATTTTCCTCTTTAGACAAGTATACTATAATTAATTTTATAATAGCATGCAATTTAATTTCTTTTATGAACTGCAGTGACTAAAGTGTTGATAAATTCTGTATTCTGTTAGAAGGGTTCTTTTATTTTCTCTAGGATTGTGCATAATTTATTAATAGTGTCTAACGTGTCCTTAAGTGCTAGTACTACTATGTTTAACATTATCTATCAGTTATGATGATGATGAAATAGAACTCAGTTTGAAAAGAACATTAGAGCATATAATTCTGTGTGATATGAATATGGAAGAGTCTGTATCAAATTCTCTGTTCTTTTACTTTTTAATAAAATGATGTGCCACTTACCCTGAAAATTATAACAAAGAAAATTACATTTTTATAGGATTTTGATGCTCTGAAATTCAGACAGATGCTCTAAGATTCATTTAGGGAGCATCTAAGAAAGCGTAGTATCATTTTGGAAGGATCAAAGATTATTAGGCTCCATGTTGCTCTAAAATCCTTTTAAAGAATTAAATTCTTGAATGTCCATAAATAAAGCATTTGCGTTACTTGATTATGCGCAGTTCTTTTTTTTTGGGGGGGGGAGGAAGGGCACTACTGCCCTCTGGTGGTATTAATAGGACCTGATATTCTTCTGGATGTGACAAAAGAGGTAGAAAAAAGTTGATGTCCTTGCCAGCATTCTAAGTTCAGATTTAGACAACATATTTAAGATTATTTAAAATGTTTAATGACCATTTGAAAATGTATAGCTCAATTTTGGGGGGGACATCACTGACCTCTGGTGGGAGCAGGAGGCCTAGCCTTCCTCCTGGAGAACTACTGCTGGCTTTGAACTGCCAACCCAATGGTCCGCAGTCATGCATATAACCATTACACCACCTGAACTCAACCTCAATTTTACTACATATAACCTGGCCTCGAAGAATGCAAATATTATCACAGATTACTATTTCACAATGGCAAAGCAAAGGAATATAGTACATGTTACAACTCATCTATTAAATACAATAAAAATGAATTTTAAGCAAAGATAGTAAAGAAGATAGAATATGTGCTCCCTCTTAGTGAATCTTGGAAGATTGGGGTCATCAAAAATAAAATTGAATGCTTGAAGATCAATATCCTAGATAACCCTACGCTCAAAATTGATACAAACAGTCCATTTTGAATTTGGTGATGGTTCTGTTATTAATATATGAGCTAACTTTACTATTATATATGATCTTTAATAAGAAGCCTGGTGATAAATTTATTTTCCTATAAGCCTATGAGCCCAAAGGTCAGAATGATCCTTAGAAGGAAGATAGCAAGATTTCATTTCACTTACTTTGGACACATTTTCAACCGGGGGCCAATCCTCAGAGAAGGAGATCACTCTTAAGAAGGAGCTCAAAGAAAAGCAGGAAAAACTTCATTAGGTGAACTGAGGCAGAGACTCAGTTATAACAAATATAGAAGCTGTTGTGAGAAAGGTGCCCTACAGGGCCACTTGCTGTATACTGTCTATTGAATTATCTGAATAGAGCCAACAAAACACTACCTTTTAAAATCCAGTGGAAATTCAGATCAGTGACAATTCCCAAAGCAATTTACATCAATGTGATGCCAATGGTGAAAAATTGTTGGCAAAGACAATTGTATCCAGATGAGTTTATGTATTTTAAAATTCAAATTTTATTGTATTCAGGCATATAAAATGAAAACAAAATAATAAATAGGACACTAAATCTACTCTAGGGAGACATCATAAAAAATTTTTATGAAAACTTTCTGACATAAAGAAGTTATAGGGCTGAGCTTCGGTGGCGTAATGGTTGTGTGTGGGACCGCGGCCCCCAGGGTTGATGGTTGATATCCAACAGCAGCTCTCCAGGAGCAAGACTGGGCCTCCTGCTCCCACCAGGGGGCAGTGATACCTACACACAAAAAAGAAGTTATAGCTGCCATTTTGAAGTACTTATCATGACTGACCATTGACTTTAGAAGTGAGGAAACTGACAGCAGTAAGGGCTGTGTCACAGTGCTGTAAAATTCTAAACTAGGACTTTTAAAAAATCAATGAGATTTCAAAATCCACATTCTAAGTCACTGCATTCTATAGATATTTGATATATGAAATGTGAATATCTAGGATATAAATAGCTTGGCATATTCAAATTTTAATTCATTTTCATACTATCAAATGTCAGAAACATAATTATTGTATGCAGCATGTGGATACAGATATGGGCCATCATTTCGAGAAGAAGAAGTAAATGTGCTGATAAAGCACTTGACATTTCTTAACAGATTTAAAATTTTGTTTTGATTTTATTTAAATGTGGCAGAAGAAAATGATAGAAAAGATAAAATAAACATCCTGTGGTGGAGTAGAATTTCGTACTATAGTGCTGTTATTAGTGTCTCTTTAACACCCATCAATTAATTGGGTGGGCATATGCAAATATGTTGTGATTGGTCAGTTTTAATTGCCACTTCCTTAACTAGATGGATAAATAGTCATGGAATAAGAGAGAAAGTCCAAGGACCTGGGAAAATAGAGAACATTCAAGATCTTTGGTTGAAGCTATGGAAATTGAAATTAATGGACAGAGAAAGCAATAACTCTAGAGGCTGACGCAAGAAGACCATGAGACAGAGAGAACAGAGAAGGAATGCTGAGCCTCTTTGGTAGAGCATTGAGCTAGCTTGCAGGCCTGTAGAGGCAGACCCCAAGGGGTTAAGTGGCTGAAAGAATGAGGACAGGAGAGAGAATTTGCTGCAAGCAGAGGAGGGGTGTTGCTGTGGCCCAATGGCTATATTCTTATTGTTCACCAACCCTGGCTGTGGTAACCTATTAAATTCTCTAATATATCCTTTAATTTAAACTTTGTGTGTGTGTTGTGTGGCTATTGCAATCAATGTTCTAACCAAGCACAGTTGTAGAATGCTTTGGGGGGATGGTTGTTGTTAGAAAAAGCAGGAGGCCTGTCAGAGCTCTGCCTCCTGTGAAAAGGGAAACCAGTGGGGGTCAGCTATGGCCTTTTATTGCACACTTTCCATATATAAACTTAGCAAATAATGTAAGTATATTGTCCTCAAGGAAGGAAATATATCTTATAAAGAAATTCATCAAAATTTAGCATGGTTATTTGTTTTAAAAAAATTACACTGGCATTTTTGTTAATAAGATCTCTGAACGACCCTATTATCATTTCTATTTTCCTTTAATATATTAATTTACTTGAATAAAGCTCTTGTATTGGCTGGATCTCCTTTCATAGAAATATAGAACATGAAAATAGTAGAAAAGTAGTACAAACAAGGAAAGGAATGAAAACATGGCTGCCAGTTAGAATCGCCTATTTAATGTCACCAGATCCTTCCAGAATTTAATAGGAGGGACCGAGATGCTGAGAAATTAGACATGAGAACTGAGTTCTGGATGATTCAATATTATTTGAAATATTTGTATTTTATTTATTGGAAAACAAAACAAAGGCCCCCCAAACTCCTTTCCAATCCTGAAAATCCGGAATTCAGCAGAGATGTGGCTATCTGTGGATCCCCTTCCACTAGTTTGGTGTCCTGCAAGTGACAGAACTCACTTCTTCCTGACCGTGTCCTGATTAGAAGCCCTAGCTCACCTCCTGTCTCTATTCTTCCTGCCTATTTACCCCTGAGACTTCCTAGAGGATGGACTGGGTTGCATGGCGCAGACTCCCCATAGCTGTCAGCTGAACGTAAATAAACACACAGTAAAAGAGGAAATAGACAAGGTAGTTTCCAATCCCCCTGTGATAGGTAAGTTTTTGGTGCCCACATGGTCAAAGATGATAGGTAGGTCTGTTGTGACGACATGGCCAATGAACACACGCCATCAATTGAAGGGTGGAAATAGAAAAGGCTTGGCAAGCTCCGCCCTTGCTCTCTTGCTTTTGGATCTTCAGACCAGACAGCTGCCTCGTTCGTCCTGTGCCTCGACCTCCAAACAACACCACCCGTGGGACGCCTAATCATGGACTGTGGAGCTGTGAGTTGAGGTTCCTTCAAATCCTGCTTCACCACGCTTCTGGAATATACATCTCTTGAGCTGGAGACTGTTGGACCCTGACATCTGGCTGACTGTTGGTGACCTGCTTTGCTCTTTTGCTGTTTGTAGCCGGATAGTTTGAATTTCTCTACCTAGGACTACTTGGTGGACCTCAAGACTCCAAGGACTGCCAGTCTACTAGCTGTCTCACGCAAGTGAATTGCACAAAGACATTTGTACTGCTTTATAGATTAGTTAACTGTATATTTCTTATCATATATATATTCTTCTATCTATATAAATGTATAAAGGGGATTAGTAGTGTCCTGGTTTTATTTCTCTAAGAGAACCCTGCCTGACACGCACCCCAACCCTCAAAATAGCCAATGGCAAGGTAGTTTTACAGGAGAATTCCACCAAGTATTCAGTGAAGAGCTGCCACTGATTCTTCAGAAAGTACAGGCAAATAAAGAAAGGAACAACAAATATGCAAACTCATTCTATGAAACCAGCATAACTCTTATCCCCAAACCGAAGACCCTTCAAAGATAGAAAGATAGCAGGGATGCATGGACAGTTCAAAATTCAAAAAGCAATACGTGCAATCCACCGCATATATAAGATAAAAATTAAGAACCACCTAATCATGTCATTTGAGGGAGTAAAAGCATTTGATAGTATCCAATATCCACTACTAATAAAAATACTCAATGAAACAGAAATACAAGGGAAATTCCTCAACACAATAAAGACCACATAGGGAAAACCAATGGCAAACATCATACTCAAGAGGGAGAAGCTGAAAGCATTCCTACTCAAAATAGGAACCGGAAAAAGATGGCTCTTACCACCACTCTTATTCAGCATTGTGCTGTATGTCCTAACCAGAACATAAAATAACAAGAAATTAAAGAAGTATAACTTGGCAAAGTTGAAGTGAAACCCTTCCCATTTGCAGGCGATATGGTTTTAAATACAGAGACCTCAGAAGTCTCAACAAATGATTGCTGGAAAAAATTGAGGCATGTTGTAAAGTGTGGGGGTGTCCCAGCCTGGCAGAACCTGTGAATCTGAGAGAAAGGTTTGTAAAGTGAAGAATGCTGCTGTGTCTCTTGAAGCCACTAGATGTCCAAACCCTTAGATAGCTGGAACGCGTGCTTCCAAGTCTCCCGGAATATGCTGTTTAGACAGGAGGAATATGCTGTTTGGTCAGGAGGAAACTGCTGAGCTTCCTGCATTTGTATGAATCCTGGAAAGAACTCCAGTTTCGAGGCAATATGACACCAGGCCAGCTCACCTGATTACCTTCCACTTTCAACCTCTGAAACACAAGCTATCAGAATGCTTCTAGCTTCCCCATAGTAAAAGCTGAAATTGTGTAATATGATTGGATGACAGTGTCCTGTCCTGTAATATAATTGGGTGGTTGATCATGTAATATGACTGAATGAAATAGTCTTGTAAGACAATTGGACAGGTTGGCTCAGCCAGCTACATCTCATTTACATAGCTCACAGTGTAGGCCATTTTTCATGCTGCAAACCACTGACATTATAAGGATGTGTTTGGAAACCAGGAAGTATGTGAAAGAAGTTATCAGATTTGTCAATGAAGCCTATATTACCTTTGCAAATGCTTTAATAAAGTTAGGTCTGTGCCATTGAGCCAGTTTCTGGAGTCTGTATGCATGATTAAATTGACTCCATTGCCCTCACTTTCATGTGAGCCTGACCTGGTTCCCACAATAAAGTAGAATAATATATGGTTAATAAGCAAAAATCAATTGGACTCCTATAGACTAGCAAGGAAAAAGCCAAAAAGTCACCAATACAATAATTCCATTCACAAAAGTCACACAAAATTGAAATATCTAGGAATAAACCTAACCAAAGGAACAAAAGACCTATAAAAAGAAAAGTACAAAATAGTAATATAAGAAAAAAATACCAGTACAAATGGAAGAAGATACTGTATTCATTGACAGAGTCAATATTGTGAATATGTCTAAACTACCTTAAGCAATCTACAAATTCAATGAAATCCTTATCCCAAACTCATCACTCTTTAAATAAATGGAAAACTAATTACCAAAGTCATAATGAGTGGGAGAAAGCAAGAATAAACAAAGAAGTTCTCAAAAAAAAGTATGCAGTTTGCACTACCTGATCTCAAAATTGCTACATACACACAATTGTCAAAACTGCTTAATATTGGTATGGTTATAGATACATAGTCATTTGAACCAGACCTAAAAACATGAAATATGCCATCCACCTACAACAACTGATTTCACAAAGGGCCAAGATACATTAACGGGGATACAACAAATGGAGCTGTAAAAACTGGATATCCATCTACAGAGAAATGAAATAGAAACCATATTTCACCCCACCCCCCCCCGCAGGCACCAAAATGAACTCAAGGGGGATCAGAAACCTAAACCTAAAATCTGCAGTTATCAAGATCATCAACAAGAAAATTGGCACAAATCCAAGAATTCTAATGTAGGATATACACGGGATACCATGTACAACAAATCCAGTACACATCGTGGGAGAGAAAATAGATGAATTAGACCTATTACAAATAAAACTCTTGAGCACAGCAAATGATTAAACAGGAGCCTTAGATTGGAAAAAGAATACTTAGGAGTAGTATAATGGAGAAAGGATGAATTCCTAAAATCTGCAGGATACTGCAAACCCAGGAAAGGAAAAAAAAATAACCCTTTTAAAAGGTGGATAATAGACCTGAATAGACAATTCATAAAGTATAAAATCTGAAAGGCTTACAAGACTCTCAGGAAATGTTCTAGTTCATTTAGTCATCCAGAAAATTTAATGACTTGTCACTTAACACCCATGATAGGAGTCCAGTTTTTATAAATAGAAAACTAATTCTGCAGAGAGTGTGGAGAGATTGGGTGTGGCAGTCATGTGCTTATGTTAATTTTATGATTGAAATATAGAGTTGGAGTCTAGCCTGTTAATCTGTAGATAGCCATTGAGTAGCCGATGAGGCCTCCGTGTGGGCATGGCTTTCACCTGAGATTACAGGGAAATCTCACGATATTTCCCTCATGAAGATGAGAAGCTATCTCCCCAGTTGTTGGGAGTTAATTTCAGAGATGATGAATCACAGGCAACAAAGAATGGCGGCATCTGGGAGACTGGAGTAGCCGGTGGAGAAACCACATGGCTTTGCCCTGATGGAGCCGGACCTCTGAGGCTGGGGCAGCCACATGGAGGCCTCTGCCAGCAATAAGATGCTTCTGCCACCACGGGATGCTGTTGATGGACCCTGAGCCCTGGAAGTGAGGAGGCATGGGGAGACCCCTGTCAGTGCCAAGACTCTGCACACACTGATCTGTGACTTCTTGAGTCGGAAGGAGACTTTATGGACTGATTTTAGGCATATGAGTTAATATCGGACTTGTGACTTTGAGCTGGACTGGACTGGGATGTTTTCTCAAGGTCCTATTCCTCTTGAATATATAAACCATTCCTTATAATCATATGCGTGTCTTTGAAATTTGTTCCTCTAGTCTACCCGGACTCACACACTGGGACACTTATGCATTGCTGGTAAGTTTGTAAATAGGTACAACCATTCTGGAAAGTGATGTGGCAATTTCTAAAACAGATGACAATAGAAATACTATGTGACCCAGCAACACCATTGCTGGGCATATAACCCGAAGAAATGAGACAGATCATAATCAGACATATGTTCCCCTATGTTTATTGCAGCACAGTTCACAATAGGAAGAAGTTGGAAGCATTTCAAATCCCCAACTTTTAGAGAATGGATAAAAACTTTGGTATATACAGCAAATGGAAAAGTGCACAATTCTAAAAACAGTAATTAAGCCAAGAAACTCCTGATGACAAAGAGGGGAATGAAAATCATTAATATGATGGAAATCCGTTATGTACGAATCCACTGCTCTAGGAATGCACACCAGGGTGGGACCACGCTCAGGCTGTTAGACTATCCAGTCTGCTTCTGGGTCATCTCAGAAGGTTGGTAGAGAGCCTGAGTGGTACCTGTGAACCAGGCACCATCCTTTTTATAGGTGTCTTGAATGCCATTTTGGTGAAATGGCCCTCACGTTGACTGGGTTCAAATTTTCAAAAAGGAAGAGGGAGGGAGGATTGTTTTGTGGCTGTCATGGAAAGATGTGTCAAGGCCACGCTGGACCAGCAGACTTCCCTACCAGAGTAATGGAGGCTAGCAATGGAGAAGCCATATCATCAGGGGAAAAGGGAGCACACACATCTTGGCAAAAACAAGTACATTTCTGTTGGTAGAAAAAGGGGAGGACCAACTTCATAGCAGGGGAAAAATGAATAAAAATACTTTTAAGAACTCTACATGGGGAATATGTTGGTGGCACACTCCTAATAAGTCACATTGATATGAGTTTCTGCATACACCCTGGGAACCCAGGACCTGTGACAAAGAGCACTGGGACACTGAATCCTGGATCTCAAGATATGTAATATGCTCCGAAGGTAACACCAGAAGGATGCAATGTAGGATGTAAAAGCCCTCCCAGATACAACAGGTTCCACTTAAAACACATCTGTAACCCAAGGAATTAATATTGAAACTATATGTTGTGAGATGAAGCAGAAAACAGCAATACAAAGAATATCAAGCTGTCAGCAGGCAATGCCCTAATTTCTTTACTCAGATATATATTATTCTGACAGAACTATGTCTGACATAGACAGTGAATATTGTTACAAGTTTTACCTGACCACCAACTCTCATTGCTTGGGTAAGTAGTGTCTGGTCATGTGAGTATTTGCTATGCACAAATCAATAATCCATGTATTGCATTTTGTAGGAAGCAAGATCATTCAATATCCCTTTCTCAGTAGTGTTTTAAATATATTATCATGAAATAAATCAATGACATTATAAAAAGAAGAAACTTGTGGTCCAGGGAAATGACTGATACGTTTCTCTATCATAAAATAACTAAGATGTCTCTTAGGTGAAGTGAAAGTCCATAAAATACATAGACTCAAGAATGAATTTGGGTTGATACTTACTCCTAGATTCAATCTCAGAACAAGTTTTAGGACATGGGCTTTCTCAATATTTGCCCTCTTGTAGGAAACCCAGAAAAATTAGACCGTGTCCAGCTGCCAGATAGAACAGCATCTAGTGTCTTAAAGACTCTTTTTTTTAAACAAGCAGCCATCTAAGTGAGACATCAACTATATCCACATGAAAGAACACTTTCAAAATCTATGATATAAGTATTGGAAAGGGTATAACTCAAAACTGAATGAAGGAGTAGTATCAGAGCTTAAATTAAGATGCTGTTGTTTTCAGAAGGCTATGGATGAGTCTGGAAGTCCAAAATGCACGTGCAGAAAAAAGCATTTTGCCCAAAATGCATTCACAGGGAATATGTCTCCAGTGATTTCCTTCTTACCACAACAGAGGGGTTGTAATAACCTGCTTATCAGACAGAGTATTTCAGAGACAACAATAATAGATAAAAATGATACACCTAACTCTAGTGATTGCAATCTTGTCATTTTATCTCTCTTTTGATGCACTTTGTGCTTGGTCTAGGTTGGATTTTTTCTTGTTCCCCGCGCCCTTAAATTAGGGTTCATCTCTGTTGTAATTTTCCATTGTTTGTAATGTTCTTGACTCTTATATATGTTTCTATGTTTTTTGATATATGCATACTAGAACGGGTGAATCTATGGAGATAGTAACTAGAATAAGAGTGGGGGAGTACATCAGGGAAGGTGGAGAGAGTTATGGGGATGTAATACCATGTAGTGCAGGAAGGAAGAAAATGTTTTGAGTGGATTGTTTTAAGATGGCTTGAAACTGTAATTATTTTATAACACTTCTTGACACAATTGAATATTGAATGGCATGATGTCTTAATAACATTATTTGAAAAATGTAATAAAAGTAAATAGTACAGGGACAATACACAGAAAATAGTTTAAAAAGACAAAATTAGTTTGTTTAATCTTACTGCATAGTTTGAAAATTTTAAATGAAAGTTTAGGTATTATATAATCAAAATGATTTTCTTCCTTTCTAAAACAGTTATGATATTTTGGTGTAATCCATCTGAGAGAAGCTGGGAAAACCTACTTTGTACACAAACTTGCTTTTGTACTTGCTTCTGGTTTGTCAGGCTACTGATTATAATTAAACATAATGTAAGAGCATTAATTACTTAAATTAAAATTTCTATTTAGAACATTACCTGAATAAGTGACATTGCATGTTGTACTCAATGTCCAAATAAGAAAAAGTAGTCTGTTTGCCCCAAATCCACACTCCTTTATTACTAGAGTAAAATAGACACTGTAGATAGCAGATAGCATTCATTGCAAGATTCATGCTTATATTTTAAGAGATGTTCTGTGTTACCAGTTAAGGTGCTTCTTTCCTGTATAAAGGTTAAAGTACTCACCTATACTTCAATAAACATATGGGTTGATTCTGCTTTTTTTATTCTAATAATAAATGCCAATATGTTGTATATGACTTTGATATATCCCAACCTGTATAGAAGGATTTTACTTTAAGCAACCAAATAAAATCCAGAAAGAACAAGAATAGCGTAAGGTGTAGGAGTGACCTACATAGATAATAGTGGTCAAATATATTGTTGAAGAGTGAATAAGGTCTATTTCAGAAGGCATGAGGTGTGATGGTTAGGGATCATGTCAATTAGACACTCCTGGATAAGGGCAGAGGTGAAGCTACACCTATCAATTGTGTTACAGCCTGATGACCCCTCTCTGGTGCTATATTTATAAAAATTTTTTGGTACAAAAGATAGTGACCAGTAGGGTCAACTTCTTGTTAACTTTTGGGCTCTGCCACCTCTGACTCTTCTATATTCTCTCCTGATTTCCTGTGGCATCGCCTGCCAATCCCAGGAGCCTTCCTTGCATTTCCAATGAAGGATTTACTTGACCTACTTCAAAGGTTCTCTGCACCCCACAGCCTGTGTCTCCTGCTGCCTCTGCATTGTCACCCTGATTCCTTGCCTCAGGAGAAGCCTGGCTTGAACCAGACTAGACTTAGCATCTTCTACAACTGTAGAAGGCTTTTCTTGATGAAAATCTCTTTTTCTATACACAACACATACAAGTGTCTCTGGTTTTGCTTCTCTAGAGAACCCAAACTAACAAATGAGAAAACTTCAACAAGTCTGTGAAGAGGGCAAAGTTATTTTTGTACTGCATTTTTGGCCCCTTTTGCAGTCTACTCATAAGTGATAAGGCGATGCTATATCAAACAGGATATCATACTTGAATGAAACCAGAACACTGACATATTATTCATAAGATATAGTCAGACAGGCAAGAAACCACTCTCGTACTCCTAGCATCAAAACTATGGGAACTGAGAAAGAAAAAACAGGGAGGGAATGATCAGTGAAGAGAAGAATTGCAATTTCTTATTATATAATGAATTATTTAATATTCTGATTGTAAGGAGACATCAATTTGTCTTTGAATCACAATTACCTTCCTTTTAAGTGGACAAGGTATTTTTCTGGTCTTGATGATTCTCACAAGTGTTGCTGTGTTTGAGCTCATTGTTGCAGCTATGGCGCCAATCCATCTTCTGGAAGCACTTTTGATTTCTCACTGACCTTGGAGGGACTAATCCCTCCTAATTACTTGAGACAAACTCTTGGAATTCTGACTTCCATCTGTACCATTCTAGCCATGAGTTTTCCAAGATGCACTTAGCTATCCTTAAAACTGTCCATATTATATTTAATATTCTTCCAATACACTCTATTTCAGAGGCAATAGCTTTTCTTCCATGTTACTTATTCATTGTCCAGCTTTCTCCTGTAGATGGCAGATTTAAAATATCATGGCTCAGTCAGGCACACATTAATTTTTCAAGGTGACATCTCTGCTTTATAACACTCTGTGGTGAAGCTAAATTACTTACTTATGACTTTATCATTTTTTTAACTCTGACAAATCATTGGCTGGAACCATGAAATTAGGAGTGATGAAATACTAATAGAAGATATCGATCAGTTTTGCCATTATCTGGGTGTAAGAGAGCCATTTCAAAAGCAGAGATCCAAGCAAAATGAATTTCACAGAAATGTCAATATTTTCTCCATTAATTATGTTGTTACTAATTTACAGTCCATCTAAGGATTTTAATTTATAGTTTGTATAAATGCTAATTATTTTAAAAACCTGTCAAAAATTTGAAAATGTGCTATGAAAATAGGCATTATTAAAAGAAAATAAATTGAGAGTATATGCATTTTAATGACAGAAAGCCTAGATTTTGGAAATTCTGACCCTGATGTTACCCTTCTTCCCTGAAAGTAATTTTCTGATGAATATTAATTCATATGTGGCAACATAGCTCATGATAAATCAATTTATTTCTCTGTTAAATATTTGTATATGGTCATGAAAATATGCATTACAAAAGGATGCATGGCATTTATAAGATTTAAATATGTTACATAACAATTACTTAATTTAATTATACAATTAGTTAATAAGTGGGGTGGAAGTGGGAAGTCGATTGCAAGGATATACATTTGGCCTCCTCCCTGGAGTATGGATGGCAGGAAGTGGGTAAAGGGATACATCAGACAGTTTATGATATGACAAAATAATGATAACTTTTAAATTATTAAGGGTTCATGGGGGAGGGAAAGTAGAGATGGAGAGAAAATATGGGGAACTGATACCGGAGATCTAAGTAGAAGGAGGATGCTTCAGGAATGATGCACAAAGGCAAAATTGTGGTCTGCATACAATTGATGTATGTATTGATCATGATAAGAGTTGTATGAGACGCTAATAAAATGACTTGCTAAAAAAGTGTGAGAATAAGGGGAAAATTACTTGGATTTAAAAGCTTAGTTTATTTATCAATTAATAAATAGCCACAACATTAGATACTGATAGATGAGGTGTTTTATCGCTCTGTTGAGAATGGCCTTGGGTCTTTTATACTGTGATACAAGATGAGTAGGACTAAGACTTTTACTTTGCAAATCTATACTTGGGCATAGTTTCTCTGGCTTTGAAACTTTTATTTAAACTGTTCTCAAATCAATGCTGTTCACTTCATTACTATATAAGTATGTATTTGATTATTTTGGCTTCTAGCTTGGGGAGCACTTCCTTAATAAGTAATACAATTTGTCAGTACAAATGGCCTTTCTGCTCAATACTAAACACTCTTGTCTTTTCTAGTTTGGTAAACTGCCAAATGGTTTACAACTTCTAAACACATTCTAATTAACGTGAATGTCATAGTCAGAATAAGTTAGTTCTTTTAAACTCCCAGTTTAAGTTGCTACAACTTAAAGGTATTTTTTAATGCATTTGATCAGTAAGAAGCTAAATTAAGCAATCAAAAATCTTAGCAAAAGTAAAGCCTTAAATATATATTTATAGCATTACATTTTGATGGAAATGTCTTAGTCAAAGGAATACATTAATAATGAGAAAGTAAGAATTCTTAATAAAAACGCTCTTAGCTTGTGAAGAAAAAATAACATATTGAACACAGGTTACATTTACAGTTATATTTACTCTAAACAAGTAAGCAATCAAACACTGCAAACAAGTGGAGCCCTACACATAATGACCCTCTAGGAGAAAGCAAAGCGTTGCCTTTGAGTTCCCAAGACTTTAAATGGCTAAAGCGATGGCCAAGGAGTTAAAACTGCTAACTTACAGTTAGCAGCCAGGCATGTAACTCCACTAGACCACTGAAGCTCGTTATTAGGGATCCTACTTACACTTCAAAAGAATTATCAAAATACCAAATAGTAAAGATGGCAGTTATATTTGTGTCAACTAGACACTCATGGCTAAGGGTGGAGTCAGACCAGTCCATCAGATCACCCTGATGCTCTTGCCTGGGCTTTGTGGCCTTCTTATAAAGTGAAACTTCCCTGCACCCTCACTTTCTTGCTTGCTGTCCACCCTGAGAGCTGCTGCAGCCCTGCCATGTTTCCACTGACCTTGGATTCACACAACTCTCCACCCACAGGCCTATAACCTCCCTTCAATCATTGTATGTGGTTGCATGAGTCTGAAAAGGACTAGAATTGAACTTAGCAACCTGAGTTGAACTGTACTGGGATGTTTTCTTGATATATTATTAATTTTTCATGTAAAACTCTTATATACTTATATGTATGAATACACATTTGATATCATATATATGCATTTGATAATATATATAGTCACTGTGGTTTTTTTTGTCTAGTCAATCTGTCCTAACACAGTAACTTTACCATAAATATATACGTTCTCCTCTTTTGCCCCTTCATAAATATTTTTCTTCATGATTGATACTTAGTTTGTAATTCTTCATCTTAGAGACTGAGTCAAGTCTCTCTACTCTAATTGAGGAAAACTGTGAGATTTCCCAGAATTGTCAGGAGAAAACCATGCCCACACAAAGGTTTGATTAGCTGTCTCCAGATTGACAGGCTAGACTCCACTCCTAGACTCCCAATCATGAAATTGACATCAAGTACCTGATTGACATAGTGAGCAATTCAAAACCACCAGCTGTCCCCACATAGAGATTGAGCTTTCTACTCTCATAGACAGTTACAATCTAGGAAACTCACAAGGGCAATCTTACCTCACCCTGCTGAGTCATTAGGAGCTGGCATTGACCTTTGTCCCCACTCCTATTTAACTTTATACTGGAAGTCCTAGCTAGCAACATAAGACAAAGAACAGATATCAAACGTGTCTATCTGAGGAAGGAAGAGGTGAAATTATCATTATTCACAGGCAATATAATTCTATACATCAAACATCCCCTAAGTCCTTTTGGTGGAATGTTGGAAGCAGTAGAAGAATATGGCAAAGTGGCAGGACACAAGATAACAAACAGAAGTCTATTGGTCTGCTATGCACATCACACAAGATCACAGAACTGACAGTTAAAAAGGTATCACCCTTTACAATAGCCAAGCACAAATTGAAATACCTAGGGAGATAAATGACTTAAAAAATGAACGATTTATATGAGGAAATTATAGAACATTATTATAAGACCTAGAGATCTCAAGAAATGGAAGAATATCACATGTTCATGGATAGGAATACTCGATATAGTAAATATGTCAGTTCTATGTAAGCTTAATGTTATCCTAATATATATATATATATACCACGTTATTTCTTTAAAGAATTGGAAAAGCTGATTACCAACTTCATATGGAGAGGGGAGAAACCCAGAATTAGTAGAGAACTGCCTAAGAAGAAGGACAAAGTAGGAAAGTTTGCTCTAACTGACTTTAGAGTGTATTATATAGGGACAGTAGTCAAAACAGTGTGGTACTGGTATAACAAAATATATTCAGACCAAAGGAAAAGAGCTAAAGATCCAGAAATGAAAAGAGAAGCATTCAGGTAACTGATTTTTGATAAGTGTCCCACAAATATCTTATGTGAAGAGGATGCCCTCTTTAATAAATGGTGCTGGAATAAAAATGGGTATCTACCTGGAGGAAAATGAAGCAAAACCCTTCAATCACTCAATGCACAAGAATAAACTCACAGTGAATCACAGACCTTGAAGTAAAGCCCCACATAATTAAGGCCATTAGTTAGGGAATTGGGACAATCTTGATAACCTTAGCACAGGGAATCTATAGGCTATCAGAAATAGGGAAGGATACAAATACAGAGAAGTCACAAATTGACAGGTGGAAGATACTGAAGATAAATCACCTTTGTCCATAGAATCCAAGACAATAGTAAGAGAGCCCATTCACTGGCGAAACATCTTTAGCAATGACACATCAGACAAAGGCCTGATTACCAAAATCTATAATGCTTTGCAAGTTTACAATAAGAGAAAAGCTAACTGTCCACTGATGAGGTGGACAGAAGACCAGAACAGAAGTTTCACAGGGGAAGAAACCTGAATTGTTAATAAACATAGGAGAAAATGTTCCCAATCATTAGCCATAAGAGAAATGCAAATGAAAGCAACTATAATATACCACCTAACATCCTTAAAGATAAGCCGGTTCAAAAAATCAGGAAGCAACAAGGGTTGGAGGGACTTTGGGGAGACAGGAACTTTCATCCACTGCTGGTGGACCTGTAGGTACGTACAGCCTCTATGACAATTGATTTGGCACTTTCTAAAACAGAAATTGAGCTACCATAAAACCCAACAGTCCCCCTACTGGGAATCTACCCAGAAGAGGCAAGAAACAAACCACTGCCAGACATCTGTGTTTCAATGTTCATTGTGGCACAGTTTACAATATCAAAGAATTGAAAACAACTGAAATTTCCATTAACAGATGAATGGCTTAAAAAACTGTGATACATACATACAATGGAAAACTACACATTACTGAAAAGCAGTGATAAACTCATGAAGCATATTGCCACATGGGAAGGACTGGAGGAGATCATGCTAAGCAAAGTAAACCAAGCGCAAAAGAGCAAGTACAATATGAGTCTGCTGAACTAAGCTTTAAAAAATGCAAGAGGGGCACAGGGAAATCAAATCCTACTATATATAAAAGTTCCTGGGGTGAGGTCCAGGTAATATGGAATAAACCAGTCAAAATCCAGAGCGACCTATAGAAACCTACCAAAAAGGAGGGATGTGGGAACAGACAGCAATGTGTAGTGGGGGTACAGGACACTAACCCACCCATGGGAAAGATACTGTTTACATCTCCACAGCGAAAGTGGAACTAGACTTAAAGCTGGTGCTCCAGAACTTGAATGCAGTATGACGCCATGGTGCGAGGACCCAGTGGAGGGATCTGAGAGCCTAGCCCCAATCCCAACCATGTGGACAGCTGCCCCTTTCCACAGAATAATTTACTTTTGAGGACAGCACCGATGCTCAAGGGAGACTGACATGTCTGACTAGAACACAGGGGAGCAAATGAAGGGGGAGAAAGAGAGAGTGGAGGACATCCTTGCCCACCAACCTTGAGCACTATATCCCTCTTTTGGGAGTATTCTTGGCAGAACTTGTGGATTTGGGAGAAAGGCTTAGAAAGTGCAGGAAGTTGCTGAGATTTCTGCAGTGGTCTTGAAGTTGCTGGGTAGTAATCCGTGTCCTTAGGTAGCTGGAACCCAAACTTCCAAGGCTCCTGGATTATTCTGATCTTGAGTCAGATGGAAGCTTCATGGTATCTGGTGTTTCTATGACTCCCAAAACTTCAGTCTAGAGGCAACAAGACCCTGAGCCATCTCATCTCTATTCTTCTGCCTCTGAAACACAGCTTATCAAAATACTTTCCACTTCCCCATAGTAACAACTAAGATTCTATAATGATTGGATGTTAAAATCCTGTAATGTGGTTGGACAAAATTTGTAAGACAATTGGACTGCTGACTCAGCCTGCTAAACCGCATTTACATAACTCCACTGGAAGCACCTCATTTACATAGGCCACAGTGTGGGCCAATCATTTTTCATGCTGCAAACTTATGACCATATAAGTATATGTTTGCAAACCAGGAAGTATGATCTAATATGAAAACAAGGAAGTGTGACCTGATTGGTCAATGAAACCAACATATACCTTGTGAAAGCTAGAATAAAGTTATATCTGCACCTGGAGCCTGGTCTCCGAAGTTTGTTGGTGGCTCAGTATCCCTCACCTCCCTGCATGCCAGACCTGTTCCCACACCTACTCAGAACATAAAATGCACAGAGAGGATCAATGGTCAGCACCACTCTGAGACACAACATCCCTTGCTGACCCATAGCCCTACGGGGGATAATACTGGAGACACAATGCTGGGATTGCAACTGGTCTCATCCAACCACACAGATTAAGACACTAAGTGTGTGCAGGAGAGGGCAATGAGGGGAGCCAGAGTGGATGTCCTGAGGGAGTTCCAAGGATATCATTTGGGCCCTGGGCATGGAACCCCATCGAATCCAACTGGACATCAACAAAGAGATCTTGAACTATTTGCAGCTTTTCTTTTCTATTATTATTACAGAGTTAGTATGAAGACAGCAGATGGGTATTGGACCTCCACTCAAGTACTTCCTCAGTGCAAGAACATTTTGGCATTTCATGATGTGCTCCTCCCCAACGCACCCACTGAAAACAAATATGTGCATAGCAAAGGTGGTGAAGAAAGGTGATGGTGCCCGGCTATCAAAAGATATAGGGTCTGGGGTCTTAAAGGCTTGAAAGTAAACAAGCAACCACCCAGCTCAGAAACAACAAAGTCTGCATGGAAGAAGCACACTAGCTTGAGACCAAGATGTGTCAAAGGGATCAATTTTGAGGTTTCAAGAACTAATAATCATAACATTATATGCTCACTTTCTTGATGTGAATGCTGACTACAAATATGTGTATAAGCAAATGTGGAGAAGAAAAGTGATGGTGCCCAGCTATCAAAAGATATAGTATATGGGGTCTTAAAGGCTGGAAAGTAAACAAGCGGTCATCCAGCTGAGAAGCAAGCCCACATGGAAGAAGCACACCAGCCTATGCAACCACAATGTATCAAAGGGATCCGGTATCAAGCATCAAAGAACTAAAAACTATATAATTATAAATGAAGGGGAGTACAGATTGGCAACCTAAAGTCTATCAATAAGTGAAGCAACATCCTCTTACAGAGGGGTTGCAGCGAGGAGATTAGCCAGTTAAAGTACAGTGTAGTAACAATGAAATATGCAACTTTCCTCTAGTTCTCAAATGCTTCCTTCCACCCACTATCATGATCCCAATTCTACCAGACAGATCCAGCTAGACCAAGGGATGTACACTGGAGTCGGAAACATGGGGAATTTAAGATAGATGATACCTTGGGACTAGTGGGGGAAGGAGTGACACTGGGAGGGTGGAAGGATGGTGGGGCAAAAAGGGGGAAATAATTTCAGGGGTCTTCATATGACCTCTTCTCTGGGGTGTGGACAACAGGGGGGGTGAAGGAACACATTGGGCAGTGTATAATATAAAAAGCTAATAACAATTTGTAAATTATTAGGGGTTCTTCGGGTAGGTGGAGGGGAGAGGGGAAATATGGGGAGCTGGAACTTAAAAAAAAAAGAACTAGGGGAAAGGTAAGGGGAGTTTGAACCAATGGCTCCTTTGGAGGGTGTTTGGGGATTAATATGGCAGTGTGTATGCAAATGTGCTTGGTAAAAATCATGTGTTGAATGTTATAAGAGCTGTAAGAGCTCCCAATGAAATCTATATTTAAAAACAAAACAGAACAAAAAATTCAAGATATTTAGCCTCTGAATACAAAATCCAAATCTTAACAGCAATATATAAAAACAGATATTAGCTTTATAGAGTACTATAATGATTTTGAAATATAAGAGTAATTATGTGATCAGACTGGAATTCTGTATAACATTTAATATTTTTATATATTAAAAAATTGAGGGGGATACAGATTGAGGATCCAAAGTCAATCTGTAGGTAATGGATTTGCAATTACAGAGGGATTGCAGAGAGGAGATGAACCAGTTAGGGTGCAGTGTAACATTGAGGAAGCATACAATTTTCCTCTAGTTCTTCAATGCTTCATCTCTCTCATTATTATGATCCCAATTCTAGCTTAAACATATGGCTAGACTAGAGGATGTACAAGGTATAGATAGGAACCAGTAACAAGAAATTGAGGACAAATGATCCCTTCAGGAACTGTGGTAAGAGTGGGGATATCAAGAAGGTGGAGGGAAGGTGGGGTAGAAAGAGGGAACCGATTATAAGAATCTACATATAGCTTCTTCACTTGGGTAAAGATAATGGGGAAGTGGGTGAGCAGAGACAGTGGACTGTGTACAATATGACAAAGTAATAATAATTTATCAATTATCAAGGGTTCATGGGAGAGGGGAAAGCAGGTAGGGAGGACTAAAAATGAGCTGATGACAAGGGCTTAAATAGAAAGCACATAATTTGAGAATGAGGAGGGCATCAGATGTACAGATGTGATAATCATACAATGGGTGGATGAATGGATTATGATGAGTTGTATGAGTCTCCAATAAAAAGATTTTTTAAAAAAGAGTTGGCACTGAGATGCACACTATTTGGTGTGATCATGAGGCATCTTTGGAGCTTGGTAACAGGCATCAACCCCACTGAAGCCAGCTGCCCTGGCACCCCAGCTCTTGTGTTGCATCCCACCATGGTGGTGGGGGGGTGGGTGGAACTCAGTCATAATTAGGACTGGCACTAAGTGGAGAGGAGCAAGGCTTCCAGATTTCTCAGAGTGCCTGCTAGGCAGTAGGGGCTGGAATTAAAACCTTCCCTGGGGAAAAAAAGCATACCATTGAGCATGGCAAAATCTGAGCAGAGATTCAAAGCCCCTCTGTAGACAATGAAGCATCCCCTCACAGAAGGGTCACATGGAAAAGATGACTCAACCAGCACAGTAAAGCACTGATGAAATATTAAAATATATAGTATTTCTCTGGTTCCTTGAAGCTTCCCTATTCCCCACTATCATGACCCCACTGCTATCTTTCATTTCAGGCTAGCCCAGAGCACGTACACAGGAACAGATACGTGGTAAGTGCTCACAACACAGAGATTCCAGGAATAAGAATGGGGATAGTGATGTCAGAAAGGTAGGAGTAAGAGGGGAGAGGAGGCAAGAAAAGAGGATCCAATCACAATGATTGACACATAACCACACACTCCCTCCAGAGAGAAGAAAAACAGATACCATGGAGACAGCAGTCAGAGTGAGATATGAAAACAATAATAATTTATAATCTATCAGGAGGTGAAGAGGATAGGAGGGGACAATGAGAGGGTCAGGAAAGGAGCTGATACCAAGAGCTTAATAGAAAGTAAATGTTTAGAAAAGAATGATGGCAGAATATATGCAAATATGCCTGATAGAAGTGATGTCTGGATGGTTATAAAAGTTGTGAGAGGCTCTGATAAAGTGATCTTTTAATAATAATGGATAAATAATAGATAAATAAATAAATAAAAAGGTTTGGCATTGACTCAATGGCAATGAGAAGTAAGAACTTTAACGCTGACTGTGATAACTTGATTTGGGGTCAACTGGTCTTTGTCAGGATTTTAAGTAGTTTGGCAGTTCAGGCCTCTGAAACCCTCTTGAAATTGCATACCACAAAGGCTTCCACGACGGGTTCTGCTGTAAGTAGCCAACATGTTGTACAATGAGGTGGAGAGCAACTCCCTTACTGATGTTAGTCTTGATGCAATTTAAAGGAAACTTTCTCAGAGGTATGTTCTAATTCCTATATAAGTGCATGCTATAATACATATAATGTATAAAGTCCATATCCATACCTGCTTATTAGAGTCACTGGTTTGGCTTCTCTAGAGAAGCCAGCCTAACTCACTCACCCAACCATACAACTAATGGAGTCACTTTTCTCTGAGGTTTGACAAATACAGAATATCACAGTCTAGCTAGAGAATCTTTCCACTGCAATGAGAAAGATACAATATTTGATGGCTTATACCCAAAGGTTTTTGATCTATAGCATGATTTATAATTTTTTTGCAATGCCCCCTCCTCCAAACAGATATGATTAAGGAAGTAATTTTACTAAAACATTGCCATTGTCCGGTGACTGGTTTATAATAAATTGAAGGCCATGTACCTTGAACCCACTCTGTCACTCCATTTATGTGCTATTCACTATTTTGGCTCAATCCCCATGCTTACATTCTCTAGCATTAGTGTGATTTTCAAACTTTCAGTTTCTGCACTAACTGTGCAAAATGTATTTTTCCTCATTGTTTGGGAAAGCGCCCCCTTTAAATCTGTGATTTCAACATCTACTAAGTCTAAACAGTCTCTATCACTCTAACTTTGATTTTAAACAGGCTCCGTAATGTTGCTTTATGATAGAATATCTATCAGAAGTATCCAAATACCCTGAATAAATCAAATTGTAAAAATACTTGATTCATTTTGTGTAAATTTGCCATCGTATTGCCCTTTCCTTAACAATATATGTGCAAGTTATTTTAAGTATATTTTTGAAATATTATTTCAGTGTTCACAATATAAAAATGCCAAAAATTTTGAGAAAATATGGGATGCAACCCAGAAATTAGTGATATTTATAACAAGCACATTATCTTTAAGGTTTATAATAATTAAGCAAAAATATGAATTATGAATGCGTAATCTGTATATGTGTGTGCCACAATGCTCACAGATGGATAAATAAGATAGCTACATTTAGAATGCAATATTTTGCATGGTAAGAGTAATTCAGATAAAGCAGTTTACTGTAATGGCAGTGATAGCTAATAGGCTATCAGATGTGATTGGTGTTTAATAACATCTGAATCAATGAGTAACAAAAGGATTAACATATGCCTTTGAATTACTGTATTTGCCAGCTACATCATAAAATCGATATTTGACTAAATTTTCTGTAAAGAAGATGCATTGTTTCTGTACTTTTCCTATTTCTCCTTAAGGGGAAAACACAGGGCGAAAGAAGAAATTTATATGAGGAGCAAGCACAGCAGCTGCTAAGAGAAGGCTCCATCCATTCTGAGTCATGCAGTCTACTGAGCGAAGACCCTTTTCTGCTGTGATCTTGAGATCCCCTTAGTCCCTTGAGAATGACAAACTATTTACAGGAATGAAAGAAGACCAGTCACAGGAGTATAGCCGTGCATTACTAAGTGCATAATTGAAAAACCCTTCCTAATGGTGTTGTATGAAGAGGAAAACAACTGGATTTGAGGAGAGAGTTGCACAAAGATCATGTAGCTGCTATATTTCTTCAGGTAAAACAGAAATTTCATTTTCCCATTAAGAAGAGTAATTAAAACATACCCACATTGAATATGTAGAATTGGATATAATCAGATAAAGCAGTGTTTTCCAGTGGACAAAAGCAAAATAAACAAGGACACTCCATTCTTCTCTGCTTTCAATATATTAGTTATTTTTTTTCTTCAGAAGTAACATAGTACTATATATCAATGATGCACTAAATTAGATTTCCAGTAAAAATAACATGCTATTACAAACGGTTCAAACTAATTTCACTTATTCATTTAGAAATTATCAATTTAATATTTGTTTTTCAGGTTAACTTGTGCATCTAGCATGTGGGATCCTCATGAAAAAAAAACAAAGACAAAGTTAATTTCTAAGTATTTTGTGCATTTACATAAAGGAAGCCTGACAGAGCTTACAGGATTTGTTATGTTGCTATTTCAGGTGTATATATGTGGATAAGATAAAATCCATTGCTAAAAAATCCTGAAAGCATTTATGAAATAAGACTATCACATTGTGAAGATATTATTTCCCAACATATCAGCCATCTAAGACTGTTCATTTTGGAAGGTAATAGTTCCATTTTCTTAACTCTTCCTGGAAGAATTCTGTACTTTTCTATTTAGACATCTGAAGGACAGTTTTGACACATTTTTGCAGGGCATAAAATGGGTCCCTTTTAAATGTTCTTTAAGTTTGGTGTGTGCAGGAGATAAGGACAGCTCTCGTTATTCTCAAAAAATGAGGTGAATGTTCTGATAGAAATATATATACATATGCATAAATATACATATATGTACATATATATACATATATATAATTTTCTGGTATTTTCCTCACCAAGGTAGTTTTCAATGTTCTTAAAACCTATTAAAAAAAAACCTATTCATTATAAACCCCTTAGTTCTCCTGTGTAATTTGAGAAAATCAACCCAGATGACCCCTTTGCAATCTCAAAAAGTAGCCACCATAACTTTCTGAATTAATCTTTCTCTTTGGATGTTAACTACTTCAGCAAATGCTCCCCAAAGACAAGTTTGAATGGGATTCCTTTTTGAAACCACTCAGACTAAGACAAAGACATTATAACCATGCACTGATTGCAGACACTTGTTTAAACACACACACACACACACACACACATAAATAAAAAGTCTGTGTAGGAACTAAAACTTCAGCAGCAATATTTTGGACTCAACTTTGTAATGTTCATGGAAAAGTGAAAGTAAAAAGCAATAAAATCCACTTAGTTTTTTTTTTTTTAAATGAGTGGATATCTACCCCCACTACCACCCAATCCACCGACCCATCAAAAAAGGAGAAATAGTTTTGCTGGGCTGAACTTTCACAGCACACATCTTATTGGGTTGGTGAGCATCAAGCAAACCGCACCAAAAAGGTTCTCTCAGGTCATAGAGATTTAAAAAAAAAAACAAAAAAACCAAAACAGCTTTGCTCAAATCTCGTTTGAATTTTTTTTTTTTTTTGTGATAGCTGATTTAAGAGGACAGCCTGTAACTGAAATTTTGTTTCCTGCTTGGTAAAGCACCACAGGAACAGCTATAATGTTGAACATGGCTTACAAGTAAACCACTATGGGAAAAACTCAAGTGCTAATTGTTTTCTACTTTTGTAAAGGTGAAATGTTGAAAGACAACAAACCTCATTCTGATGGACCGTCAAGTTCTCAAATGGATGGAAAAATCAACTCATAATGCCTTTAGAGTTTGTTCCACCGGGTCAGATTGTTAATCTAGCTTTCTATTTAGAAGTTCTGAAAACATAGTGTAACACTGTGGGACCAAAAAGGTCTGATTTGTGACTGGCAGGAAACTGATTTTGCCACTACTATGATGTGCCTGCTAATGCAGCCATCTCAATGTGCCAGAATCAGTAAGTCTCTCTTGTTCTCAAGACCTTCCTCCACGTGATTATTTTTGTTCCCACGAGTGAAAACAGACATGATTTGATGACATAGAAAAGGCAAAGAAAAAATGAAGGAGATGCTACCAACCATCCAGATGGGTTTGAAAAATGTTTTCAAGAATGGAATTACAATTTAACAAACGTAGTAAGCATAATGGAGAGCACTTTGAAGGTGAAAAAGTCGTTTTGTAAAAAAAAAAAATCAATTGCATAGATTTGAAGAAAAATCCAATTTTTTGCCGGGGGCAGTGTCCCTTGTGTAAACACATATAATATATATGTTTATATGTATATATATGTATATATGCATGTATATATTGCAGTTTCAAATGTTTCACTTAAAAATTGCATTAATTTTCACGCTCATTTTCCACAAATGTAGAAGTACCCCTGAGAATATGTGTGCATGTATTAGTATATAATAATAATAAAACGATAGAAACAAATTCCATTCCTTAATCTGAACTGTTGGTACTCACCATATACCTTTATAGTCAAGGACATCCCCACCTCAGCAACAAAACCAATTTTTGTTCTCATCACGTCTTAGAAATTATTTTTTAGTTATATCGACCTCTTGAGAATTTGCTATTTATTATATAAAGTAACCTTTGCTACTTTATCTCCTGTGCTGTCTACTGCAATCATTGCAGGGAAAATGAGGTTTGAGGTACATAAAAGCAAATCTGAGACTGCAGCTTCATCGTTCTAAAGCACGAGAACATGCATCTATTTATAATGTGGGGCTTGAGAAGCATTAGGCTGCTCAGTACTTAAAGCAGCATAAATGAAAGGAATCATTCAGGGAATTATTGAAAAAGGATTAGTGACAAAATTAGGCAGAACTGTTTACTTCTGTATTTGGTTGATTAGTCTGTACTTTTGCCTGCCTGAATGACAAAGATAACCTCACCTCTATGCTATGCTTCACAATGCCATTGAGGGAGTCTGCCTTTTCTGTTCATTTTCATTTCCCTATCATTAGAAAAATAACAGAGTATGATGATTTTATGGATTTCCCTCACCTACACACACTCAGAAAATCCACACCAAAATAAATCATTAGGTTTAACTCTGGTTTTGCAATATCAGCATTTTCTTTCATCTCTTTTTTCCTTTGGATAATTTATTAGTTGCAAAGTTGTATGCTTTAAAAATGGCAATACTCCTTAATAAGGTTGACTTTAAACTCAGTTTCTGGAAGCATTTAATATAGTTTTACTATTCTGTTACATATTGTATAGTACATTGAGGGGTTTCTTGCTGTTATCGTTATCATTGTTTTATTTGCTTAAATTGCTCCATTTTAGGAGACCTTTCTTGTACATATTGCAACCTCTACAGGTCTATCTAGACAAGATAGACTGGACAAAGAGGTTGGAGGTGAAAATGACAGGACTGATGACTCCAGGGTAGGGGACATTGAAGAGGGGGAGGAGGGGGAAAGGTGGTGATGTCAACCAGCCCAGGAAAAAGGGAATAACAATTGATGGAAATGCAGGGACAAGGTGGGTGAGAGAAGGCCAGTAGAGATTGATTAAGACTAATGTAACAGAGAAAAAAATACTGAAACCCAAATGGAGAGTGAGCATGATAGTGGGACAAGAGGGAAGCAAATAGAAATAGAGGAAGGAACTGGGGGATAATGAACATGTATAGAGGTTCAAATACAGGTATGTACATAGAGGTATAAATTTATAAGTGAGGATGGGGAAAGAGATTAATGTGTATACTTATAGGGTTATTAGTAGGACAACAGAAGGGCATTGAACCTCCACTCAAGTATCTCCTCGGTTCAAGAACACTTTGTTCTATTAAATTGGCATTCCGAGATGCTCACCTTTCCGACATGATCACTGAAGACAAATGTGTGCATAAGCAAAGGTGGTGAAGAAAGCTGATGGTGCCCGGCTATCAAAAGATGGAGCATCTGGGGACTTAAAGGCTTGAAAGTAAACAAGCAGCCATCTAGCTCAGAAGCAACAAAGCCCACATGGAAGAAACACACTAGCTTGTGGAATCATGAGGTGTCAAAGGGATGAGATATCAGGCTTCAAGAACTCAAAAGCACAACTTTGCATGCTCACTTTCCTGATATGATCCCTGAGGACAAATGTGTGCATAAGCAAATGTAGTGAAGAAAGCTTATGGTGCCCAGCTACAAAAAGATATAGCGTCTGGGGACTTAAAGGCTTGAGTAAACAAGCGGCCATTCAGTTCAGAAGCAATAAAGCCCACACAGAAGAAGCACATCAGCCTGTGTGATCAGGAGGTGGTGAAGGGATCTGGTGTAAGGCATCAATGAGCTAAAATTATAATATTATTAATGAAGGTGAGTACAGATTGGGGACCCAAAGCCCATCAATAGCTAAGGTGGCATCCTTTTGCAGAGGGCTTACAAGGAGGAGATGAATCAGTTAAGATACATGGAAGGAGCTATGAAATATGCAACCTTCCTCTAGTTCCCATGCTGCCTCCCACCCACTATCATGACCCCAATTTCTACCACATAAATCCAGCTAGACCAGGAGATGTACAGTGAAGTTGGAAACATGGGAAACCTAGGATAGATGATCCATCAAGAGTAGTAATAGGAGTGGTAATACCAGGAGGGTGGAGGGATGGAGTAATCGAAACGGAGAACCAACTTCAGGGATCTACACGTAGCCACCTCTCTGGGGCACAGACAACAGGGAAGTGAGTGTTGGGACACAATGTACAGTGTACAGAATGAAAAATAATTTGTAAATTACTAATGTTCAAGGGGAAGGTGGGGAGGAAGAGTAATATAGGGAGCTGATAATGGGAACCTGGAGGGAGGGAGAATGTTTTGAGAGTGATGATGGCAATGGGTGTGTGAAAGTGGTCTGCATACAACTAATGTTGTTAGGGATTGTGATGGGAGTTGTATGGGCCACCCAATGGGGAGAGGAAAGGGGAGTTTTTTTTGTTTGTTTGTTTTTTTAAAGAGGAGCTTGTACCAAGGGCTCAAGTGGAAAATGTTGGGAAATGTTTGTGGAAACATGTGTGCAAATGTGCTTGATACAAATGATGTACTGAATGTTGTAGATGTAAGAGCCCCCAATAAAATTTTTTAAAAATTAAGAAATATATATATAGTTTTACATTCATTCCTAGCTGAGAACATTCTAACGATAAGCTGGCAAGGAACACTAACACCCTGGACAGTGAATATGACTATTAACAAATAAAGTACATACATGGTGAAATAAAATCTATGCAAAGTGATAAACAATGTGCATCCAATGGTTTGTCTTATGTCAGATCTCTACCTGTATTCTACAATTGGTATGAATTGCTATCAATATCCAGGATATCATGTGACCAGAATGATATGGCCACTTATAACAGAGAAAACCTGCCTGCTCATAAACAGTATGTTTACAGGGGACATTGTGTGAAGCAATTCATCAAAGGCACTTGGCATGAGTAACTTTGACAGAACAGCACTATTTACATATTTGTGATATGTACATGCTGAACTAGTGGTTGTGTTCAAGAACAATTAATATAGGACTTATATCTGTAGAAATAATTGGAAATCTAAAGCAGGTTCTTAGAATTGTAGGTGTCACTGGAATTTCTCTTGATTATTCATGGATATTTGCAGCTATATCTCAATTTGAATTATACCCCATCAGGATATGAAGATTCTGAAAGATTTGCTGAATTCATATCAGCAAATTAATATTGACTCTACTTTGAGGTGGTAACTCTTCCCCAATAATATTTTGAGTATCAAGCGCTTGGCTTACAGCAACCATAGAAATAATATTTTGAGTATCTTTCATCCTAAGGGGCTTATCTTCTGACATTATATCAGTCTTCTCATATTCATTAAGTTTCAGTGTCTAGTTTTTCAGCAGTAAAATCACCTATTCTTTCTTTCAATTATGTCCTTATTCTGGAGCTTCACTGAAACTTCTTTATCAGAGGTGATCATGTTGGCATTTGAAATATTCCCTAGTGTAGTTAACAACATCACAGCTATCTGCCAGCCACTATAATACAAAAAACTGACAGATGACTGGGGGGCAACCCATCAAATCAAAGAGTCATAGAAATAAGCTTAGAATCATTTCAAACTATCATATGAAGGCTTTAAATAAAAATAAGTATGTTAAGTTGTATTTCTCACATGTTAGGATTAAGACAAAATCTTCCTATGCACAAGCAAATGCCAGAAAATATTTGGAATTAATGTTTGCATTATTCTTATTTCTAGTTTATGAACTTTATATTACAATGTATGTTTGAAACTTTCCAAATATTTTTAGCACATTTCTGTGGCCCATAAAAGCAGTCAGCAAGTGCCTAATATTGCATATTTAGCTAATAGATGCATATGAGATCAGATCACTAAAGTTAAATATTACATTTTCCTTCAACTGGAACATAAAATATAAGATGAACGCACCTATACAGATAATAATCCATTATATTGTGGCAAAATTATGTTATCAATATACCCAGAGACCAAAAATGGTAAAATTTATTATATTCAGAACAATAGCAAACTATATATAATTTATGCAGTTTCCTATGTAAATATCAATTTAATGTAAATTAAAACACAAAAATATCAATTCATCCATTTATACATAAAACAGGCAAAAGTATTTGGGTAAGTGATACTGTTTTAGCCTGGGTTCTTCAATCAAACACGTATACATATAAATCTGTACTAAGGAAAGGGCCCGCACATTTGTGAAAAGTACGTCTGGACCGTTTCTGTATCCGGGTTCAGATTTTAAGCTAAAAGGATTCTCCTGGTTCTCGTAGATACAGGAGCTGATGGACCCAAGGTTTGCAGAGTACAGGCTGGTAATTATAGAGGAGATTGAATCCAAGAGCCAGTGGTCAGGCTTGTGTTAGTGCAGGTGAGTAAACTCAAGATGGCCAGGTCAGATGGTAGGCCGAATGACTCCCAGAATTGGCAGGCAACATGGCAGGCTCCATTTCAAAGAACCACAGATTCATGATCCAGGTGGAGATCCAATAAAAGCAAGTAAGCTTTCCAGAGTGCCCACTTATATGACAGCACACTACACCCACAAGGTCACTGTATTTCAATTGATCGGCAGGTCATAGTTGAAACCATTATGGCAGAAGTAGTATTTTGTTATAGCTCAATGGAGGCACTTAAAACTAAATCCTACATGCCCATTACTGAGAATCCAAGTTGACATAACACCTTAACTAGTTCATATACCAAGTGAATAAACTCTTTGAGTTTTGTCCCATAATATCTAAAAAAAGTACATATAAATAGGTTTTTGAATGCTAAAACATTATTTTTGAGATCATACTTTGTCTTTTCTAGAATATTATTTTCAGTAATACAAGTCAGGTTTTTATTTAATTGCATTTTGATTTGTATCTAACAGAGTGAGGAACTACTTAAGTTATTCATCTTTTATAGTTAATGAAAGTTTATGCATTAACAACATCCTATTTTATTCATATCCAAGTGTGCTCTGTAAAGAACATGATTTTTGTATAAACGATTGGTGAGTCTTGTAAATATAAGAAAGAGGTTCTAAAAGTTGGCCTTCTTTAATTCTTTTACCTCTACTGTGGAACATTGGAATAAGTAATGCAATGAGAACTGAATTTCATTTCATATTTATGATCCATTTGGTCTAAATTGAAAATGTAGAAGTACCCAATTTTTTACCTAAGAAAATAATATCCTAAATGCCATATTAGAGCATAGCAAATTATAGTGAGCAAATTTCTTTCATATCAATATAAAACTATTCTATGCCTTTGAAAATGTCGAGCAAATTTTAACAGCTGCCACATGATATGCTTTTTTTAATGAAAATAAATATTGGAGAAACTTTAATGGAGGTTCAGTTTTTTATTTATATCACCCAAGAAACTTAGAAATCACACATACACAGTAAAAAGAAATCTAATCCCCTAGAATTTAATAATAAGGTGACCTTGATAAGGTAATACAGTGTAGTGAATTCTTTAATATGGATCTTCTTGCTATATGAATTTTAACTCTCAAATAATATCTTTAATGATGAGTTTGAGTAAAGTTTGGTGGGACAGATCCTGATAACTCATAGCTCTCTGCCTTTAAGTTGATTCCTACTCTTAGTGACCGTGTAGGACACATAATGCTGCCCCTATTGATTTCTGAGACTGTAACCCAGTGGTTCTCACCCTTCCTAAAGCCATGATCCTTTAATACAGTTCCTTGTGTTGTGGTGCCCCCCCCAACATAAAATTATTTCAATTGCTCTTCATAACTGTCATTTTGTTACTGTTATGAATCAGGTGACCCCCAAAAGGGCCATGACCGACAGGTTGAGAAACACTGAGTAACCTTTTCATGTGAATAAATGACCTCATATACGCCCATGAAGGACTGCATGTATTAGAACACTTGTCCTAACTCACAGCAAGACAAGGGCTTCTTAATTTAGACATGAGCGATTATTAATAGGGTCCATTGTACATGCCATCCTGCTGGATATTAAATAAGTTGTTTCACAATCCAGAAGAGAAAGTAGGGCCATTAGTGGAGTGAGTACTTTGGATGCCGAGTGTACTGTGCATTGAACTTCTTCGGTCCAGGAGAGAATGCTGACACCAGAAGAACAGAGAGGTGGGAGAGGAGTAGTTGGTCAATAGCCAGAGCACAAGACAGATTGTTATATTCCCTATCCTATGGAACAAGCAGAGTTCAGTGCAAAAGACAGGTTGGTGGAGGTGGGGGGGCCTCGGAGTACTTAATGGGGGGAGCTAGGTTTGCTCACCCATCATGCTAGATCTGAGAATATTTAAGCTGAGGTTTAGCGCAGGGCCTTTGGGCAACTATTGGATGTCCTAAAATGTAGCAACGTCCAAGTAGAGAGCATAGACCAAGGGGCCATGTGACCAAGAAGCCCAAACTCAGGCAAATGCTTATTGTAAGTAAAACTGAGAGAAGTCTGTCTATTCTAAATAATTGTATCCAGTAAGCCTGTATACGGTAAGCTCCGCATTCACGAGCATTGCCTGTGAGTTCTGTGTGGCCATTGAAGTGAATTATAGAACACAGTTGTGGTGGATAGATTTTATGACAACTTTTTATTAGAGAGACAGTGAAAACCTCTCTCTCTCTCTCTCTGTCTCTCTCTCTCTCTCTCTCTCTCTCTCTCTCTCTCTCTCGTCCTTGAATTTTATATCTGCCTTCAGGGATGACCCCAAGTGGGCCACCGACCCTGGGAGCTGTTAGTGTCCTGATTGTTTTCATTGTACCTAAAAGAGAACAAAAGGCAGACACTGGCATGTTGTATTTATTTTTACAGTTAGAGTTATTATCGTTGTTGCTGTTCAGTGCCATTGACTCTGTTCTGACTTGTAGTGACCATAGGCACAACACAACAAAACACTGCTTTATGGTAATCTCACAATCGTTCTTATGCTTGAGCCCATCACTGCAGTTTCTAGGAGAGTCCATCTCCTTAAAGGCCTTTCTCTTTTTGGCTGCCCCTCTACTTTACCAAACATGATATCCCTATCCAGAGACTGTTCTCTGCTGACATGTCATAAGTACGTCACAAAATGTCTCCCATTCTTGCCTCTTAGAGGTACTCTGACCATAGTTCTTTCAAGACAGATTTGCTTGAGATTTTGTTAATCTGTGGTACTTTTAATATTCTTTTCCAGCATCACAATTCAAAAGCATCAATTCTTCATATTTCTTTATTCAGTGTCCAAATATCATAGGCATATAAAGTAATTCAAAATACCATGTATTGAGTCAGGTCCAACTTAGTCCTCAAAGTATCATCTTGCTTTTCAATACTTTGTATCAGAAGTTGTCAACCTGTGGATTATGATCCTGTTGGGGTTCGAACAACCCTTTCAGAGCGGTCTCCCAATGTGTAACAACAGCAAAAGCACAGTCATGAAGAAGCAACAACAATGATTCTATGGTTGGGCAGGTCACTACAACATAAGGAATTATATGAGAGCGTTGTGACATTAGAAAGGTTGAGAAGCTCTTCCATATGGATCTTGTGCATCAGATTTCCCCAATGCAATACATCTTTGATCACTCTACTGTTTCTTCCATGAGCACTGATTGTACATCCAATTAAGCAAATGAAATTCCTTAATAACTTCAATCTTTTCTTCAATTATCATGATGCTACCTGTAGGTCCAGTTATGAAGATTTGGCTTCTCTTTACATTAATATATGATCCATAATGAAGGCTTCAATCCTGGATATTAATTAGATATTGTCACTCCTCCTCCTCACGTTCAGCATCAAGGTTGTGTCATTTGCATATCCCATGATAATAAAACTTCCTCCAGTCAGATACCACATTATTTCCTGTATAATCCAACATTGCTGATTTTTCTTTGCATATATATTGAGTAAGTATTATGAAAACATACAGCCCTAAAACCAACCTTTCCTGATTTTAAACCATGTAACATTTTTTTTTCTGCTCACATACCACATTTTGATCCATGTACACATTCCTCACGAACACTATGAAGTGTTCTGAAATTTGCATTCCAATTTGCATTCTCAATTTTTTGCTGCATTCCCACACAGGAATGCCTTGGCATAGTAAGTAATGCACAAGTAAACATCCTCTGGGTTTCTCTCCTTTCAGCCAAGATTCAACTGCCCTCAATAATGATACCCCTTGTCACACATACTCTTCTGAACCTATTTCAGATTCCTGACCATGTATTGTTGCAACCTTTACTGGATGTTTTTAAGCAAAACTATGCTTCCATGTGAAATCAGTGGTGTAAGTTATGAAAAAAAACACAATAATAATAATTACCACTCTATTCTATGATTAACAGCAATTTTCTGCCTCTTGGTATCCATGCTAACATTTCTTTCCTGTTTTCTGTTTAAAGAATTTTTCACATTCCTCATTATGACTAGAATCCAGTTCATCAAGTCTTCTGTCATTTGTATTCAATGTGTCAAATCTGTTCTTGGAAAAAAATCATATTTTTGCTCTCAATTTGGCTCTCATGGACTTGTATTCATTTTCTTTAACTCCCACCTGATGCTACATAAGAGAAAATGCTTGTCTAGATTGCAGTTAGCCCCACATGCGCTTTGAAACTGAGCTTCTCGATCATTTCTTCACACAGATGCAGTGAATTTGACTCTTTTGTATACTGCCTTGAGAAATCTGTATGTCTATTTGCCAATTTTTTGTTTCAAAAAGATATTTGGGAGGACAAAATATTTGGCCTTTCAAAATTCAATCATATTATTTCATTTCAATCATCAATATCATATTTCTCAGCTACTGTACTGTGCTAAGGCAGGTTGGCTAGAGAACAACTCCAGTGACCCTTGCCTATGTGTAAGTAAACTTTATATCAAGAAGTAATTAAATATCAAGAAAACACCCCAGCCTCGTTCAACTCAAGTCCAGGAGTCAGACTAGTCCATAAGTCCCTCTTCAGATTCACTCAATCACATGTAATGATGCAGAACACAGGAAGACCACACGTGGGGAGTTTCAAAGTCCAGTGGATCCAAAGGCGATAATATCATTTCAGGGTTCTGGCAACAATCAGGACATTTCAGCAAGAAGGTGAGGCTCCTAGGAGGCTGCTATTAAGAACTCCATGTCCACAAAAAGGCACCATCAGGCTGGGAACTGATTGACAAATCGAATACCACCCTGATATTTTTATATATCTTCAAGTTGACCTGAAACTGTGTAACTTACTACCACATACATCGTCTTCCACCTCTCACTTTTGCATTAAATAATGAGTAATTATCAATGCACCTTGACCTCCTATTTGAACAATTTGCTAATGAAGGAGGTGGCAGAATTCAGTTTTTGAATCAATGGAGTTAGTGATTAGTGCACAAATTTGAATAATAGTTGCATTTGGATTTTCTTATATTAGGATCAATGTAATCTTATCACATATGGCATTGTACTTCAAGAAAGCTCTTGCAATATAATTTTTGGCAATGAAGGTGACACCATTCTTCTTGACTGTGTCAATCCCAGAGTGGAAAACCAGGAGGGGGGGTTAGATGAAAATTTTCAATGTCAGATCATTTCACTCAATAATGCTGAGGGTAGAAATTGTCAGGTATTCTATTTCATTTTACCAGTTTCCCTAGATTCATAGTTTGCCCATCTGAGTATTTCTCTCAATTAAACTCCCAATAATTCATTGATGTTTGCGGCTATTTCTTCTCGGTTTGAACCATGCTCCATCAGCCAATGAAGTACATAAGAGTTTTACTGTGGAAGACTTTACTCCATTTGAGTAAACTCTACTTTGAGAAGAAAGCTCTTTCTCATCCTATCTCTAGTCCCTCCCGATCTGGGGAGCTCATATTCTGGCACAATCTCTGGCAATGTTCTGCTAACATTTGTCAGTTCCTGACTGTTTCAATATTGTACATAGCATTTTCTGTAGCTCATTCTTCTGGAATGGACAGCCTATTTTTATTCTGTAATCTTCTCTTAGACTTAAAGGTTTGCTGAAACCAGTTCACTTTAAGGTAGTCTGCTGGTATATGAAATATCAGGGGCATTGCTTCCTGCATAACAGTGGAACACAAGTGTGGCACTCGTGTCCTATGTTAATTTCATGATTGAGATGTACGGGTGGAGTCTAGCTTGTTAATCTGGAGACAGCCATTGAGTAGCCAATGAGGCCTCTGTGTGGGCATGGCTTTCTCCTGATATGTCTGGGAAATCTCGCGAGATTTCCCTCGTGAAGATGAGAAGCTATCTCCCCAGTTGTTGGGAGTTAGTCTGAGAGACGATGAATCACAGACAAGACAGGATGGCAGCGTCTGAGAAGCCGGAGAAGCCACCCGGCTTGGCCCTGATGGAGCCAGACCTCTGAAGCTGGAGAGACCACATGGGGACCCCTGCCAGTCCTAAGTTGCTTATGCGACCACTGGATGCTGTTGATGGACCCTGAGCTTGGAAGTGAGGAGCCGTGGGGAGACCCCTGCCAGCGCTGGGGTTCTGCATCCACTGACCTGTGACTTTGTGAGTCAGAAGGAGACATTATAGACTGGTATTGGGTATATGGGCTAATTTTGGACATATGACTTTGAACTGGACTGGGTTGGGATGCTTTCTCAGTGTTCCATTCCATTTGTGTATAAACCATTCCTTTATATCCATATGCATATCTATGTAATTTGTTCTTCTAGTCTATCTGGACTGACACAACAAGCCACTCCAGTATGACATACTTACAGGCAAGTGGTGGTTCAGGGACATAGATAAAGCCAAATCACGAAATTACACTTCACAACACTCTCTCGACAGATCCTCTTCTGAATCTACCTAGAATTCTTCACAGCTCTCTGCTAATGGACTTAGTGCAACATTTGTTGAAATATCAATTGCAAAAATGTGTTTGCTTATCGTATTACTGATACTATTCTACAACACGTTCATTCAATCAAGTCACTTTTCTTTGGAATGGGCACATTTGGATTCTCTTCCATTTGGTTGACCAGGTAGTTGCTTTCCAAAATTTCCTGTGAGTGTTTAGAAAGTGTTTCATCATTTTTTTGAAACTTTCCATTGGTATTCCATTAATTACTGGAAAAGTTCCAGTTTCTTCCTTCAGGTTCATTGGCCCTTGATCTTATGTTACTTCTTGAAATGATTCATTGCTGACTGTCTCTTTTTCAGAGTGACTGTGTATTCCTTCTTTATTCATTTGAGGCTTCCTTAATTCTTCAATATTTTGCCCATACAATCCTTTAATATTTCAACACATGGTTTAAATTGTTTCTTCAGTTCTTGAAACTTGTGAAATTTTGATTACCTTTGTTTTTTATATTTTATTTTTTGCCTTATGGGTATTTCTGAACTTCCCATTGGCATTTTGTACTCAGCTCTTTCACATCACTATTTCTTCCCTTTGCTTTAGCTATGTATAAAAGCAAGTTCAGCGTCTTTTATAACAATCACTTTGACTCTTTCTTTCCTTTTTATCTTTGCAATGACCTTGTGGTTTCTCTATATATGATATTTTGATTCCCTTTTACAAATCAATAGATTTCTAATGTCTTATATCTGTTCTTGAGATTTTTACACAATATGATCTCCCGAATATTGGATATCCAATTTCTGTACTGTCCATTTCTATCAACCAAAGCCTCTCATGAGGCAAGTATATTCTTTGATGTAAAGAATCTTCATTTCAGTCAGAATCCTTGGAATCTTATCAACAGGCAATGTGCACCAATTAACTTGCTTGAACATCTTATTTTCATCTGGTGCAGTTCTGGTCAATGTAGTGTGGTCTTCTCATTTTACCTTTACTAAAGTACCCATTGGCCACCACTTCTCTTGACTGTTACTGCTTTCATAAATTCTCAAAAGTCCTAGTCAACTTAGGCTAGGTCAAGCCATCGGCTCAGGTTCCATTCAACACTTCATACTTCAGATCAGACAGCCGACTCATCTCTCATCTAGCCCCTGTGAACCAGGCTCACTGGTGTCAATTGCTAGACCTACTTGTCTCTTTTTTTCTGTGTTTCTTCCACTTCCACTTAGTATGGGGATCCAGGTGGTCACCTAACAAGCATTTCAGAGTGCTCACAGGTTTTATTAAATGTTCGATCCTGGAGATCAGAGTTTCTTCATGGTTCCATATTTTTCCAGTTCAGAAAGAACCTGCAAGCTGCTAGTTCAAAATTCAAAAAAAACAAGTAGTTTAGTTTTTTTGTTTTTCAGTTCTGTTTTTCCCATGTCTGCCTACAGTTCTATGGCAAGTGTTTTCAAAAGCAAGTATTATGTCAATAACAGTAAGAAGAATAAATCAACACCATGTTAGCACAACTGGACCCTAAGAACAATTCTGGATCCTGTGTGTAGCTCATTGATTTTCTGTTGTGTCACATGCTGATCCTATGACACCAACTTTGGACTTTTCACCTTGGATTCAATTGGTCTTTTACCTCCTGTCCTCCATTTCAAAGATGAACTCTTTCCTGAAGTAGAAAGCCTTGTCTTGTCAACAGAGAGGCCAGTGATTTCAAACTGCTGACCTTGATAGTAGCAGCCTGATGCAACACAACTACACTACACGGCCTCCACAAGTAGTATAACACAGAAAATTTTCAAAGAAGTCAATATCTTTAAAATTGTCTTAGCAGAATTTATCTGGACAGAACCAGAAGGTATCTGTAATTAACAAATTTGTCTAGAACACTAATTTTTATTTGGTCACTGGTAAGTCAGCTTCAATTCATGAAAATTCCTGTGTTTCAGAGTAGAATTTTATTCTGTAGGATGTTCATGTCTGGGCAGTAAGCGTCAATAAGCATATTGTAAAATGAACTCAACCATTAATTCTTACAAATGAGGAGAGTGAGGTGTCAATATTTTCCTGTAGGTGTGTGCACATAATTAAAAATGTTTAAATTATGTTGAACTCCAACTTTCTGAATAATTTATTGCTATCTTGAGAAACCCCACTGGTGCACTGGGTGATTTCTGGGCAGCTAACTTCTTGTGGCTGTTCAAACCACTTGAGGTTGAGTGGGTGAAAGATGAAACCGTTTGGTCCCATAAATATTTCATCTGAAATCCTATGGAAGAGTTCTACTGTGTGCTACAGGTCCCTAATGAATCAATATCGACATGCAGCATTGGGAATGCCTTTGATGCCAATTTTAGTCACAACCATATAATGATACATTTTAAGGAAGAAAAACTAAATAATCAAGAAGCATGCATAGATATCACAATTAGACTTCCACAATTTGACTCATCTTAAAAAAAATGTATGTGAAAATTGTACAAGTTGAATAAGGAAGACCAAATAAGAATCAGAATGATTGAATTGTGTCACTGGAGAAAAATATTGAAAGTTCCATTGGCAGTCAAAAAGGAAAACACATTTTTTGATAGAAATTTTGGCCAGAATACTCCTTAAGAAGAACACTGGTTGTGCTTGGTAAAGTAGAGAGGCATTGAAAAACAGGAAGGTCACTTGTTCTTACCTTGTTCATAGGCTTGTTGGCACCTCCCTTCCTTTCCCTGACCTCCCCCTCACCTGTGTCTCTGCAGAATCATTGTTCCCGTTGTTCTTTCCTTCAGATTGTTCTTCCTGCTGTCTTGTCCAACTACACATGCAGAGACAGTAAGTGCAAAACCAAAACCAAAGTAACAACTAATGCTAACTAAATAAAAAAACCAACAGCAAAAAAAAGAAACAAAAGTTCTCAAATAGTTCCAAGTCTGCCCATTCACCTTTATGAGTCTTTTCCAGTTGAGTCCATTGAGGTGCCATGCTCTGACCCCAAAGTCCACTTTTTGCATTCCTCTGAGATTTCATTGCTTTGCTCACCTTGCTGTTCTGCTGCACATGCGCAGTGTGCCTTCTTGTGGTGGGGTCATATTGGGCACAACTCCCATACCATGTCCCTAGTTCTGTTCTCCATAGAGTTATGGGTGATTAAGGGACATGTGCCTTAGAGTTACAGGTGATTAAGGTGGGGCCATTCGTGTGATCCTGTTTGTCCATTGACTGCTGTGAGCCTGAATATTGCTCTCAGGGTTTGGATGGCCAGAATGTGTCCCACTCTCCTTCTCTCTTCATTTGTTTCTGATCAGAAGTGCCCCTGGAGCTGCAGCTTTAGTGCTGTTCTCTGTAGTTTATTCCTCAGGGGTAGCGGGTGTCCACGTACTTGGGATTAGGGTTTCATTCCACAGGCCTCTCTATAGGTACCCTGCTTCATGCCTGGATGTTGAATTCACATCTCGGCACACCTGATTAAAATCTGCTCTCTTTCTCACTCTCCTATGGATATATAAACAATACCTTTCCCTTAGGAGGGTTAGAGTCCTATTACCCCACTACCACTGTCTCTTTTTTTTCCATATTATTTTCTCCTCCCTTTTAACTGGCTGCCATATATTTTACTTTATGAATATGGATAGTTCAGAACACGCACACTGGTACAGATAAGAGCTCACAACACAGGGAATTCAGGAAAGATTACCACACCACTCCAGAACCAATAAAGGCAGTATCAATATCAGGAGGGGAAGGGGAAGGAAAAGGTGGGAAGAGAGGGGTAAACCAATTACAATGATCAGCATATAACCCCTTTTCAGGAGAACAGACAACAAAAAAGTGGGTGAAGGGAGACAGCCATTGGTGTAAAATGCAAAAAACAAGCAATTCATCTACCCATCCATTGTGTCAAGCTCATTTGTACATGTGCTGCCATCATAATTCTCAAAACATTTTCTTTCTACTGGAGCCCATGGTATCAGCTCCTAATTTGTCCCCCTTCTTTCCCACTAGGATATTTTCTCAATGTTCATTTGCTCTTATATATAAAGCTCTCACTCATATACAAATGAGTATCTCCATGAATTTATTTTTCTAGTCTACCCAGACTAACACATTGCGATACCTTGGGAGGGGGGTTCTGGAGAAGCAAATCATAAAGATGGAGAATATGCATTTGTTTGACTTCTACCTTATGGTAGTGTTTCCTCTTTGGCTAGCCAGAAGTCAGGTATGTCCTTAGAGTTTACTGAGTTGTTTGTTGGCAACAATATGGAAAGTTAAAGTTTTGATTATGTTTGATTGTAGTCTTTTATTATTCCTATTTGAAATGGTGAGAATGAATGTGATGAATGTATCTTTTGAACTTAGGGGTAGAAATCACCATTTGAATTTTTCAGAGACCAAGCTGGTAAGGGAGAATGGTTGACAAAAGGTCAAAATGGCTGATAGAAAACCTGACTCGGGCTGAGCCCCGGTGGTGTGGTGGTTGTGGGTGGAACTGCGGCCCACAGGAATGGAGGTTCACTTCCAGAAGCGGCGCCACAGAAGCAAAGGCTGGGACTCCTACCCCCACGACCAGAGGGCAGTGATGCCCCCCCCCAAAAAAAAAAAAACAAAATGAAAAGAAAGTCTGACTCTGATTTGATACTCTCAAGAGGCCTAATCCCATATTTTTGTATAAATACAATAATTTAGATAAGCTTAAAAAGGATTGAACTTAGCTGTTTTAAGAATTGAGTATAGTATCTGATTCCACTTTGTTTATACTGATTTCCTCTGTTATTATAATTGATATAATGATTGATAGGAATGTTTATTTTGAAGTATGAAAATAGAGAGTCTGTAAGTCCATTTGTTGTCAGTCATTAAAATTGGATCTTTCCATGGGTTTAGGACACACCAGCAGAGAAGCCACTGGGAAGATAAACCCCATCCAGTGTTTTGCAATACTCAGGATGTTTGCATTTCAAGAGACTTGCCTGAGGACAAGTTTGACAGATTGAAGATTTTTCCAAAGGAAATGGATTTGAAGTTTGAACTCTAGTGTCTTTTGTCAGAAGCTAAAGAAAAAATGTAACCATGAAGAAAATTCCTCTCTATGACTGAATGTTAAAAGAAACCTATGGACAGGCTGAAATGCTGGCTAGCTGAACACCTGGGTCCACTAGTTGAGTGGAAGTGGGAGAGATGCAGCAATCAAGATATGAACTGAGTCTGGTCACTGATACCCATGGATCTGCTTTACAGGAGCTAGAGGAGCAGACAAGAGTGGGTTGACTGATCTGAAGGTCATTATTGAGCACAAGGGGAAAAGGTTGTTGAGAATTTATGATGGGGCCGTGGCCTAAGACAAGGTGACAAATGACCCACTGGTGAGACTAAGAGAGGCTGTTCATGTAGAGTTGACCAGAACAAAACCAGATGAAGAGATAAAAACCTGTTCTGACCTGACTTTGCTTAATGACGCGGACTTAACAAGGTACCAACTGGAATGAAAATTCCTCACATCAAAGAATATGACTGTTTCCTCAGAGCAGAGTTAATGGGAGTGGGCAATATGGAAATTGGATACCCCAAATTAAGTATAAAGGAGTGAAGTTGTTGTCTTACAAACTTACATAGTTGGAGGAATACATTAATAAGGTTATAGGATCAAAGTTTAGGTGTTATTCAACCATAATTGTTAGACATAGGATATTTTTGTTTTGTTCACTTTTAAAATGTCATGTTTAAATGAGGTTGACGCATATTAAATTGTATGCATTTTTGTTTTATCCTCTTAGGTACAGATATGATTTCATTATTGTTTGAAAATTACTTGTGGCCACAGAGTTATGTGAAAGTGTCAAATTGACAAAGAGTGGTCATTTGTAGTAATACAATTGTCCATTTGAAGATTAAAAGTGAAGGTGAGGAATCTAGTCTGTTAATTGGGTCATAGCCAATGAGGCTTCTTTGTGGTGAATAGCCTTCCTTTAAGGATTATGGGAATTCCACTATTTCCTCCTTGGAGGTGGGAGACATTCTGCTCACACCCTGGGAGCTGATAAAAAACAGGGACTCATCCTGATGCAGCCCTTGATACTGGACAAGCAGAGACCTCTGCCAGCTCTGAGATGCTTATGAAGTCCAAAGACATTCTGTCCCCTGGCCTGTGTTTGTCCTGCATTTGGTGTCATTGCATGCATTTTGTGAGTCTGAAGAGGACTTTATAGAAAGGGATCAGATATATGGATTTGATCTGGATGGAGCTGGAATGTTTTCTCAATATTCAGTTGCTCTTGTATATAAACCTCTCCCTTATATACATATGAGAGTCTCCATAAATTTGTTTTTCTGGTCTACCCAGACTAACAAATAAATTTAGATTAAAAAAAGAGGAAGCTCCTCAAGGTGATGATTTGATGCATTGGATACAACAAGAACTCAGGTCTAGAAGGAACGGTGAGGATGACATAGTCACAGGTAGAGTCTTCTTTTGTCGTGCGTGGTGACATTATGAGTCAGTGCCAACTGGGTGGCATCTCAAAGCAACAAAGGAAAGGTGTTTGGATAATATCAATTCCACTTGCTACATTAAATCAAATCCACTGCCATCAAGCCCATGCTGACCCATCATGATGCTGTAGACACAACAGAACTTCTTAATTGGGCTTTTGAGGCCATAAGCTTTTATAGGGACAGAAATCCCCATCTTTTTTCCTGAAGAGTTGTCCATTAAGTCTGTGGAATATGGAGTTTTTTATACTGAAATTTATCACTGTCATATGAAATATTTTGTATTATGCAGGCATAATTATCCAGTTGATTAATTCTAAAATTCCATTTCAAGAAGGTCTGTTTTATAAAAATAGGCAAAGTTTTTCTCAGAGCACAAATACTATTATCATCTTGCCTTACTTCAAAATATTTTTTCAAATGTTAAGGTATCAAAAGGTTCAGGCATTTACCTAATTCAAATCATATGAGAATTTTCAAATGTTTCCAACACACCAGGGAAAAATCGAACAATACAGAATACTGTCTTCTGGCTGCAAAATAAAAAGAGAGCTTATTTTCTCTTTTGAGATTTCTAGCCATTTATGAAAATAGCAATACTTTATTCCATTTTACAATTAAAAATCTGAAGTGAAATCAATAGTAGGATATAAAAACTATGTGGAACAGGATTTCCCTATAGAGCTCTTCTGCCTTCCATGTTTCACAGTTCTGTTGACACAGTCAAGACTTTTGGCAACGAACAGTCTTTCTGTAGAGTCTGTATTACAGGTACTTAATTGCCTGGGACAATCACTTGTGTGTGAAATAAGACACTTAGTGATACTACAGTGCTGATTGGCTTCTCCAAATGAGAAATAGAATTACAATTAGTTCTAAAGAAAACTGAAAAGTATTTACCTCTTCGGTAGAAAGTATAATTTGTTTCTGATTAATATCTCATAATTGCAGATCACCTAGTACCTCTGGAGCAGAACATACATTTCCCTAATTGCTACTTGGCTGATATTTTAATTTATACCCACTATTCATTTATTTCCAGTTCCACTGTAGTTAATGCATTTTTGTGGAAAGACATGAAAACACATTTTAAATCCCTTCTAAAGTGTGGTCAAAGGGGGATAAAACAAGAATCACATGAAGCTCAGATACTGCAAGTAGCAATTTAAAAAAATGAATGATCAAGAAGGGTCTCACCTGGGGACAATAGTCCACATGGCATAAAATGATCTGTAATTCTTTCACCTATTATTTTGCAAGTGAAATGTCTACAGTGACCTTGTAGTACAGGATAGAACTGCTGTTTACGAGACTATAAGTCTCTTAAGGAAATAGGAAGTATATCTTTCTCCAGCTGAGTGTGGGTAGTTTTGAACTGCTGATCTTGCAGTTAGCAATCCCCATCATAACTCACTTTGTCATCAGATGTATTTAAAATTTAGTATCAAGAAAGAGATATGGTTTAATTAAATATGTTTAAAGTTGAAGTATAGCAAAGTAAATTAATGAGAATAGATATACAGAATAATAATTTTAGAGAATAATTTATGAAACATAATCAGAATAATATATTAAGCTATATGATATATAAATTATGTAAATCATTTCTGAGAATAATATATACAGCATAATCTATATATATTACATATATATAAAGCATAATCCTGTTTGTCAAATGCCTCAAACACTGAAATATGATGTGAATTTTCTAAAAGATAGTACTTCATTTATGTCTAATTTTGTTTAAAAAATAAGACATATATATTGATGATTAGTAAGATTAAATAATTTATTTCAGGAAATTGTTAACAAAAGTGTATAAATTAAGCTTCAAAAATCACAAAATAGAATTAGATAGCTTAACTTTAGTTATATTCAATACTTGTATATAGATGCTGCAATGTTTCCAACAGTCCTGGTAAATATTATGACTAAAGCAGCATGCCCTTAATGCCAGTTCCAGTAAGAAATCTACAGAAAAAACTATTAATTAAGAGCTTTGTAATGTAAAATAGCAGCACACAATGAAATCATTAAATTTTTCCTGAAAAGAATATGTTTTAAGCTAAAGAATTTTAAGAAAATCTCTTCAGTGTACTAAAGCAAAGTGAAGATATTTATTGATTCCATATAGTATCGGTCAAAGTTAGGTGCCATCAAATCAACCCCAATCCATAACAATCTGTGTACAACAGATCAAACACACCCAGAGCTTTTCCATCCTTGCAATTACTCTTATGCTGGAGCCCATTGTTGCAGTCAACTCCTAGGATCTTCCTCTCCCTCACTGTCCCTCTGCTTTATCAAGCATGATGTCTTTCTCCAGGGACTGGTATTTTCTGGTAACAGGCCAAAACACACAAGAGAAAGTCTAAGCATCCTTGTCTCTAAGGAGCACTTTAGCACTTCATAGTCCTTTCAATCTTCTTCTTCAGCACCACAATTCAAATGCATCAATTCTTCCTCAGCGTTCTTTATTCAACGTCCAATTTTTATATATAACAAGACTTTACATATGAAATCATTAATATAAAAGAAAAAGTGTAAGTCACACATTGCTAGAATGTCATAAGCTAAAACTACAAATATTCTTCTGATTGATTTGCAATGATTAAGGTAAGATAGAAGAGGGGTAAACGTGAAGTGGGACTTCTAATGTATAGTTATATCAGTGATATATTGATTGGCCTAAAGACATAATCACAAAGCATGTGGCTGCTCAGGAGATCATAATAATGATACAATGGGTAGATTGGGACTAGTTTGTTAAACATTATCTTGATTAAATAAAGTTTGACTATGGTGTTAATTACAACAAACCCAAGGATAAGTGGTATCCATATTCTTAGCTTGGTCATAAAGGTCACTATTTATTTTGTAGAGTGAATTCCTAAGTAACATGTCTAAATCTGTGTGTAAAGTCATGCTGGTTCTCAGAACGAGTTGATCCATTTTTCTGTAGATTACATGACTCTTTTGATTTTATAGCCCACATTATTTCTTTCTTTTGAACATGTGTGCTATAAAACATCCTTCCATCATGTGGATGAGCATCCTCTCCTCTACATGGAACTTGTCAATATGCTCCCCTCAAATGATGACGTAACCTTGAACTTTGTTTTACCTCAAGTTAAGGCCAACCACTATCTAAATTGACTGCATTATTAAATTCCATGGCACTGTGATTGGCAGAGTGTTGATGAACCACTCTAACTGCAGGATACTTAATTATCATATAGTGGCATGCTAAAAGGAGCATGAGATGAGATGGTCAGCTATAGGATTTTCCTATAATACTAAATTCTTATTATAATTAGCTACCTAATGCTGTGTGGGTGCTTAGAGGAATGTCAAGTTATGAAAGTTCACTGCTTGTGGCAGTCGTGTGCTTATGTTAATTTCATTATTGAGATGTAGGGGTGGAGTCTATCCTCTTAATTTGGAGGTAGCCATTGAGTAGCCAATGAGGCCTCTGTGTGGGCATGGCTTTCTCCTGATACATCTGGGAAATCTCGCAATATTTCCCCTGTGAAGATGAGAAGCTATCTCCCCAGTTGTTGAGAGTTAGTCTCAGAGAAGGTGAATCATGGACAAGACAAGATAGCAACATCTGAGGAACTGGAGCAGAAGACACACGGCCTTACCTTGAAGGAGCCAGACCTCTGAAGCTGGAGAAGTCATGGGGAGACCCCTGCCAGAGCTGAGTTGCTTCTACCACCACTGGATACTGTTGATGGACCTTGGGCCCTGGAAATGCCATAAGGGGACCCCTGCCAGGGCCGGGACTCTGCACCCCCAGGCTGTGTGACTTGGCAAGTTGGAAGGAGACTTTATAGACTGGTATTGGACAAATAAACTAATATCGGACTTATGACCTTGGACTGGACTGGGTTGGGATGCTTTCTCAATGTCCTATTCATTTTGTATATAAATTATTCCCTTATATCCATATGTGTGTCAATGAATTTGTTCCTCTAGTTTACCAGGACTAATACACTGCCCTTTCATATTAAAATCATTTAGGCAGCTAAGCATATATGCAAGTCAGATACCTTCTAGATAATCTTCTTTTTGAAAATTATAGTTGGAGTGGCTATATGAAAAATATCTAAAGGATGAACAAATTATTCCTGGTTCCAAGGTATTTAGTATATGAGCAGTCCAGTTGATAATATATAAATAAACTTAAGAATGAAGGTATTCTTAGTGACTATATTTCTAAGTTTACTTATTGATTCTAATATTTTTATAAGTAAATATTATCCCACAAATAAATAATCCATCTATTTTTTTCATACCATTTCTAAACAGAATGCAAAATAGGCAAAAAGCAACATAGTCTATCACAAAAGCACATCCATTTAAAAGTGATCAGAAATAGAACAACTCCGTTTTTCTGATTTTACTTGAACTGAAATAAAATACAGGATCCTCCCAAATTAATGAGAATCAATATTAGCAATTTTAAATGTAGATTTTATAACCTCTGGTAGAATGCATTCAACAGTGGTCCTTTTCCCTCTGACCTTCTTCCTGTTCAATGCACATAAATCCAATATAATCATAATGAGAACTTCCATCAAATCCTGTGAGACATACCTCACACCACATACTTGAACACTATGCCACACAATAGTCTCCAATATAATCATAATGAGAACTTCCAATATAATCATAGTGAGAACGTCCATTGAATCCTATAAAACGGACCTCACACCACATACCTGACCACACAATAGTCTCCCAAACCAAACCACCTCAAAGCCACTGAGTCCATAGCAACTCTGAGCAACCCTATAGGCTGGAGGGAGCTGCCCCTGTGGGTTTCAGAGACTGCACCTCTTTAAAGTAGAAGAAGGAGGAAGTCTCATCTTTTTCCCAGGAAGTGGCCAGTGGTCCCAAAGAGCTGAACTTGGAGCTAACTGGCCAATGCATAATCTAGGCAAAGCTGCCTAGATTGCCTAAATAATCTAAACAGTAATTGAGAATATGTCATACCCAAGATGAGTTAGTCCCGGTAGACTAGAATAAATTCATGAACATGCATATGTATATAAAGGAAAGGTTTATATACAAGAGGAATGGGACATTGAGAAAGCATCCCAACCCTGTCCAGTCCAAGGTCCGTAAATTTGATATTAGTCCCTATGTCTGATACCAGTCTATAACGTCTTCTTTAGACTCACAAAGCATGTGCAATAACACTAGGACAATCACAGACCAGTGGATGCAGAGTCTTGTGTATACAGCAGCAATAGAAACATCCTGGCACTGGCAGGGTCTCCCCATGGATCCTCATTTCCTGGGCTCAGGGTCCATCAGCAGTATCCATTGGTGGTAGAAGCATCTCAGCACTGGCAGGGGTTTCTCTGTGGCTTCTCTAGCCCCAGACTTCTGGTTCCATCAGGGCAAGCTCATGTGACTTCTCCTCCAGCTTCTCCAGTCTCTAGGAATCAGGATTGAACAGCATGTTGTTATCTCATCTTGTCAGTAGTTTGTTGCCAAGGAACTGAGTCGATGGGCTCTCACCTCCAATGAGGTAGGAAAGCCAGGCCCACCCAGATGTTTTATTGGCTATCTCTAGATTGACACAGAACAGTGACCATCACACCCAGATAATTCTCAGGAGATATGATAACTAAATGTAGGTGGTATCCTGAAATATGAATATTCTCATAGTTGAAAAAAATCATTAGTCATAACATGTATTAGAATGTATAATACAGGATGTTAGTAAAAGGTAAAAATGGATGCTGAGTATATGATTGCTACAACTTTCTAAATTCTAAAAATAAAGTTTTACTTTTTTTAAAGTGAGGGACCATATTGGGTAACTTATAGTGACAAAATAATTTTGCAATCCTGATGTAGAATGTCAATTGATATAGCATTAATCTACAGTGAATAAAACTAGATAATAATGTGAACTAGTTGAAGGTGAAAACAAAAGTTACATGTCAGAGTCTTTGTGGATGGTCCATTCTATGAAGTGATGTACTTGTTTTCAATTTAAATGCAGGCTTTAATATAGATTATACCTAAACAAAAATTATATAACTGTTTTTGATAAGGAGCATAATTAATGAATAAAGTGAAATAATTATCAAACATTTTATCCTATTTGGATCAACAGTCAATGGCAATGGAAGAAGAAGCAGCAGATTCAATTAAGATCACTGCTAACCTCCACTTAAGGAGTTCAAAAGCAAAAAGGTCACGTTGGTGGCTAAGATGAGCTCAGTGGAAGCCGGAGAGTTTTCAAGTCCCTCAAATATAATGAAAATAGAAAATAGAGAGGAAATATTGACAACACATGCTGATTTTATTGTCGGTAGAGAAAAACACGTTTATTGTGGACTTCCATCACAATGCACTACTCCATTTCAGAAGTACAAAATGCTCCTTTAAACCAAAGATGAAGAGACTTCTGGTTGCTTCCTTTGGACATAGCATGAGAACAAACCATCCTTGATGCAGCAGTGTGTCAGAGAAAATAAAAAACACCTATGTTAGCCTGGGTTCTTCAGACAAGTACCGATGCTTATCTATGCATGTCAAAAATGACTTACACAGTTGTTTGGTATCGTTAAGAAGGTTATGCTTTCATGAAGCTCTAAGTACCACAGAATGAAACAATACACAGTCTTGTGTCTTGCTTATGATTTAGCAATGAGAACACCTCTATTGCACAAGAAAAGTGTTACTCAACTACTCTGGCTTCTCCTAGTGCCATCAACTGGATTCCAACCCTTAGTGACTCTGTACTGCACCATAGAATTGCTTCACATTTATTGGTGCAAAAAGCCCTATCTCACTTCCTGGGAGCAGGCGAAGGATTTCAAAAGCTACCTGCTCAATGTTTAATCCAGTCTGCATGTGAATCATATAGTGTAAATATCTTTTTCACCACTCTCCACTTACATTTGCTATGTTTGTGTTAGTTGCTCGGGATTGTGTAATAGAACAAAATGTGGTCCTACTGTACCAATTTCAGAATCATTGTTATATTTATTGTAGCTACATTTACATTTTCTGGGTCCAATGTTACATTATGTATATATAATAACCTTTATGTTTCTATTTAAGGTTTTGTTTGTCATTATCAACCTGGAATCCTTGTTAATATTATATTTTTACCTAAAGGGAAGTAACAAAATACTGCCAAACTGAGCTATACAATTAAGTAGTCACTTTATTTCCTATAACTTATTCCAGATCATTTTATCACCATTATTTTTTTTGAGATTTTTTTCCCCTTTGATGTCTATTCCCTAAATCCTTGTTATTTCTATATTTCTCTGCTCTAATCAACAATTTTCTGGATATACTTTGGCATTTAATCGGAAAATGCTTCTGCCTTTTACTTTTTTTTCACTAACTGAAAGTTGAATCATTATCTGTGAAATTCCTAAACTTTATGAATCAATCCAGTGCCACTGTCTCTGTTTTCTTGACCTTCACATATAATTGTGGGCCTTTTTTTATTGTTGTTGTTTCTTCTACTTAGGCAAATTGTTTCTATCTAAAATCTTGGGTCTAATTAGACTCTGTAAGCACTGCATATTAAAATTAACTATATTAAAATTGCTTCTAAATTTACAAAGCTTTGATCTTGTCATTTTCTAAAGTTGGAGCAATTAGAATTGAGTGGCTCAAGCCCAAATTGTAGCAGTGAGACAATTAAAAAATGCATACTTTGGGGAAGTACTATAGCAGTACAGCTAACAAGATTTGCTAATGGAATTATTGTGGGTCATAAAGAAGGCATCGAAGAGGACTCTGGAATTTTTATGTCAACTGCAATGATGAAAGTGTCATTAGCAGAAGCAGGAGATAAAGAGAACTTAGGTTTTAGTTTAGTTTAGTTTTTCCAGGGGCTGTAGGGAGGGCTTACATATCTAATTTGAATACATTAAGTTTGAAACATGTATAAAGTCTCCTAAACCATTGTATATAAAATCACAATATGTATTCTACACATCACGGCAAAATATATTTATATTTTGGAAATTTCAATTGGAGATTTTATCCCTAGATGATGTTTCAAGACATGTTCTTGCATAATATTGCCACAAAAAATGACCTTCTAGGGAAACTTATACCATGCATTAACTTTATAAGGAAGGGAAATTGTTGGCCATGATCCATTAGTAAGTTTGATTTTTACCAGAGCCTTTATTAAAGAAAGCCCTAAGCTGTTTTGTGTTCCATAAAATAAGAAGACTCACTATAATGAGCAGATCAAGATTTGATGGGTTACCCTACTCAAATAATATAACTTGCCAGTTCACATCTATCCCTTCTTTTTTGCCACCAGGATTCAGGTCACCATATTACAATTAAGAAGTTAAATAATATTGGTCCTAATTAAAACTCTGGTAGATATATAAAGAAACAAAACTCCAGTATATTACTTGTGCAGACAACATATGCCATATTTTTCAGCCCATAAGACATACTTGATCATAAGATGCACCCAGTTTTTAGATAAGGAATTCAATAAAAAAAAATCTGAACCAAATAGTACCAGTATACTAAAATATGTATTAAAATAAAGCAAAATACAGTAATATTTGACAGCATAAACTCAAGATCTGCCTCCTGTCACAATGTCCCAATCCTGTCAGTCTGTCAGTGTCGTGCACATTGCAGGGGGTGTGTGTGCTGTGCCCCTCATGTGACCTGATTGACATTGCTGCTCCAGGATGCAGACGTTTCCTGGAACACACAGCAATCCACAGCATGCAAAGAGCTGTGGGCAGTCAGCGGGCACATGGGGTCATCAGTAAATGTTCTTGGCTACCTTCGGACCATAAGATGTATCCTCATTTTCCCTCCACTTTTTGGGGGGGGAGCTGTGTCTTATGGTCCAACAAACATGATGACATTCCTTTGAAATATTTAATTCCTTTGTTTCACTGACCTGGAATTCAGACAGCATTCTGCTTTCATCTCCCACCTTCGTGGGGGTGTCTTGGTAGTAATCCTAATCCCCATCACCTTATTCTTGTCCTATCTCTTGCAACTTCCATCCAAACTGGGCATAGTTAACCCTGTTGGCTTTTGTTTGCTTGCTTGCTTGTTTTTTCCTTGTCACTGTCAAGGACAGAAATGCAAAATCATACAGAAAATATTAAGAAATTAAAGCAACTGAAATTGAAAATGTATGATGCATAGTGACCTTATGCATTTTCTATTATAAGATTAAAAGCATAGAGAAACTAATGAATGTAGCTAGATACATTTTTAATGGAAAGCATAATCCTAACGTATAAAGAATTGAGCATTTGGTAAAATTTCATACATCTTTATATAAAATCTCTGTGAAATTACAAATGAGAGAAGAATTGTTGACCAATAACAAAATATTCAAAAACAATACATGACAGGAAATGGACTGCAGGAGAAAAACAATTGGATACGTTTTTATATGCATATAAGAAAGGGTTCAACACCATTGTTCACGGTGACAAAAAATAATTGAACACAGATTTGACTATAGATGTACTCAAATACCTTACAAATGAAAAAAATAGAATAAAAGTTCTTTGAATTTTAGAGAGTATGTGGATGATTTAGCAGTCTATTATTGCATCGAATAGTACTTCAAATTTTGGGGGAATTAAGCTGCAGGCCTTGATTATTTTTCATAATCTTGCATATTGGCTGAGGTCTGCTGGGCATATTTCTGATTCGCATGGTCCAAAAAAGAAAGTTGAAAGCACAAAATCAATAGGGCTATGTATACCCATCACTTGATAGAAATTCTGAAACTCAGCCTGGTCAATGCCAACAGTTTGTTCCCTTTGAGGTAAAAGGCAGGGCCATGTCTTGACATCTGGAACTTGAAGTTAATCTATTTTTCTATAAGTATTCTGTTTTAGCCTTGGAACTTTTCGTTAAGATCTGTTTTTTTGTTATGCTTTTAATTTCCATAAGAAACTGTTCATACTTATATAGCCATTTTAACCATCCTTATCACTTATAGTCAAATTGAATTTTTACCCTCATAAAAATTATCTTTAAATAGTATGTACTTTTGTGATTATTATTTGAGTTAAATAAAAATGTGCATGTATTGCTGAAATATTAGAAGTGCTCTCTTCAATATCAGAATTTTTATAAAGCATGTCCCTAACGCTATCTATTTAATGATTTACTAGAGAACAGGGAAGGGAGTGACATGGTTTTTAAACTAAGGGAAAAATCTTCAAAGGAAAGTAAAAACCCTGATCTCAAAAATGTCTCGGTGTACATTCTTAGATATGCAAGAATCCCTTTTGGCAGAGAGAAGCGAGTGCCATTCATAACAACCTGGGAATTTCTCTATCTCTGCCCTACAGGCATACTAGGCTTGTGTGTCCTATTTTTCCAAGATATTAGAAGATTTTTAGAAGACTTAAGATTGCATTATCTTCATGGAAGAATTATGTCAAAGCACACAAATGCCCCGCTACCTTTGCAACGACAGGGTCTTTTCCCAAATACCTGCAGAAATCCATTGACTCCATGTCTGGTTTCCACATGTGTGGCTAAAGCAAAATTCAGCTTTGTTTAAACCCAACCCTTAGCCACAAATTCCAGTTTAATTTCCTTCTTTTGTTAATCAAATAGCTACATTTACATTTGAGTTTTTCCTTTGCATGAAAGGAATACTGAAATCAATTCTGCTCTGAATTTCAGATTGAGTGATTTCCAGTATGTTTTAATATGCTATTTCCAGTATGTTTTAAATACTTTTTATATATACAAGTAGAAATATGATTTAGATAGTTGGATATAGGTCTAGGTTTTAAGGCAGAATTTCAAACTGATTCAAAAATTGTCTTCTTAGCTAAGAGATACAGAGGGAAAGGCAGAGTTTATGTTGAAGAGAAACAAAATCACATACATTGTAGGTAGGTAGGCTGCCCTCTTTCTGTAGGGCTTATCAATCTAAAGTAAGTCATGCAGTTTCTATGCAACAGGAAAACTGCCCTTATTTCCATCTACCATGACAAGAAGAATTTTAAACAATTTGAAGCTCTGTTTTCAGATATAAAATATAAGTTTATAAGTTGTTAAATTATTGCTGGCCTTGGAATCC